>JAPMOB010250668.1:0-13801 GCA_029875015.1 Lepomis gibbosus | reverse complement strand
ATATATATACACACACACATTTGTTTGGCTAGACACTAAAAAACACAATATTTTCAGTTCATGTGATTTATTCATGGAGGAATATATTTTCTTTCTGATGCTGAACTCATTGTGTGCCTTGTGTCTGAGCAAGGTTGCATTTTTTTTTTCTCTTAACACTAAAAATAACACTGATGGCACCATTTAATGTGAGAGAAGAATACAACAGCAGCAGCAGCTCTCAGAAGTGCAAAATGTCCTTCTTTATTATTTTTCACCAGACTTACTAAACCCACGTCCTGCACAGTAAGATCCAGGGAAATGATTGATCATGGTTTCACATTATTTATGTGCTGTTTTGTGTCACAGGGTGTGACCGCCGTACAGACCCCGACAGCACCTTTCAGGAAATCGGCCCTGTTCAGCACCCCCATCAGTGAGCGGCTGGATGAACTCGAGCTCCCATCTGATAACTGAGCCAGCATGTCAGATCATCACATTACATCAATTCATTACCAGTTAATATTAAAGTCCTAATCCACTTTAAAGGTTACTGTTATTCTCAATGACAGTGATACCTCCGGTGTATAAAGATATAAAGATGTTTATTAAAAATGGGATGACAGTTTCAGTATCACTATCTGATGAAACACTGACATTTGGACTTTAAAACCGTCCAAACAAACCATGTCTGGACACACCACCAGGTTTCTGTTGTACAGATTTGCGGAGAAACATTTGCCTCCATGTTTGGCTTCCTAAAAATAATTATTTACTGTATCTGTCAGCGCTGTGTCTAACTCTGGTTGGTACTGACCCAAAGCATATACGGTGACACAGTGCAGACCGCTGCCAGTAAACAAGTGAAAGAATGAAGTGATGTAGCAGCATTGCTCCTTGTTCTCCTTTCTCATCTTGCTGTTTTTTCTTGACCAGATAATCCCGACGTTCGCTGTACAGTTGACCTACTTTTGACCTTCCTCTGACATATTCATCTCCTTTGGATCTCTGTAGGTGTCACATGTACTACCAGTCTGCTATTTCCAGCACATCTACGACGTACATATATTTAAGTGTAAGCATTCTAACCACATGCAATGCTTTTGTGAAGTGGAAACAGGTTGCATTAGTAGCAAAAGTGGGATTTATTTGCATGCAATGTCGCTTAGCGTAACTAGATATATAGAACCTGTGTCTCAACATCAGTGACTGGTTGCACCAGCTGTTCTTAGACTCAAAATTAATTTAGCTCGAAGTGTGAACGAGGTGGAGATTTACAAATAACTACATTTAAGATGGGTTGCAACAAACAAAATAGTTCTTGCATATTAGTTGTTAGTAAATATCTTCCCAATACTAACTTCTAGGCCAACTGTTGTGTAGCTGACGGATCCAACTGACAAAACTAGTTTGCTGCAAAACCAGATATGTGACCCACTTAAAGTAAAGAGGTCATATGGACGATGTATTTGACATATGGGTATAAGGAAATACTGTTTGAATAATCATCTTAACTAGCCTTACAAGGGATTGGTTCTGGTTTTAGTTTGGAATACATTTGAGCCAAGTGCAAAAGAAGTTTCCCAGTGACTGATTTGGACATAACTGTGGTCTTCTCTAGCTTTAATTTTAGAAATTGTTAAGGATCTTTCACACAGACTTGGATTTACAAAAAGCTGCCTGGGGTGTACCTTGTCTTTCGCCCAATGTCAGCAAAGAATAAAGCGGGTTTAGCTATTGATGATGGAACGTGTGACACAAACCACGTCATGCTTTTGAAATTTTTCTTTTTCTTTCAAAATTGATTAGGTTTTGTAGCTGGACTGTTGTTTGCACTCTTTATGCTGCCTCTGTCTGACCAGGGAGCCTGCTGTATTTACAGGCTCGCTTCTGTCGCTTCTCTATTGCCTTTTGAAACCACCTATTATTGTAATCGAATAGCGCTGAGCAACAAAAAGCCACACTTTCCTTCTGCAACGGGTAAATATCTTGCCATTGACCTCGCAGAGAACAAGAAAAACCTATCAGGACTCAGAATAACACAGAGCATGTTTTTCCACCTTTACAAAGACGTGTGCTCACAGGCCCACAGCATGCAGATGTGAAACACTGCATTATATGGAATCACACAGTGTTTGCCACAGATTCACATGTGTTCTGTCAATCAGAGGACAATTCAAGGCGCTGCTCATCCTTTCTGAGCTTTCAGCAGGGATTAGTAGGCGGTAGCTATGGCGACAAGTAATTTTAGCTTATATTTATGCGGCTTTTTCTCTCCAAACATTTCATTATCTCATGGGATGATACAGGAAAACCAATTTGCCTCTGAAACACGAGGCCTTGAAGCAAATTCAAATGAAATGCGACACAGCAATTTTCACTTTTGTTTCTCCACTTTAATTTCAATTCTGTCTTTGTTGTTTATGTCTCTGTATCATTTTGGTCTTTTTTGGAGAGGAGAAAAAGTCAGCCTTCAAACAGGATGTTTAGAGGGATGTCATACTGTATAGGTGCGGTGGAGTTTCCTGATCTGAACCCCCAGATGACCCATTGAGCACCGACTTGGTCAATTCACCGCTGCTTCAGCATCATTTAAGTGACTATATTTCAATGTGGAGCAGGTCCTAACTAGTGTCAGTTTGTGCCTCTCACATATTATATACATTACATTCCAGTCCCTGAGCTAAACATCCAGTTTTCTGAAAAATAAAAACCTGATGACCTTTGAAAAATCCAGAAGGCTCAACAACACTTTTGAAGGTATTTCCAGAATCCTTTAGGTCTTTTTTTCCATCTGAATCTAAAAAACAATGCCAGCTGCACAGTAAAAACCTCTTTTTCTAAGTTGCCACTCTATTTCCTAATCAAAACAAAGATTGTGACATGAAATGTCATAGACTACACCAAGCTGTACAATGCCAGCCCAAATTCAAATTCAATATATTTGTCTTTTTTTTCATGTTTTTTTAAATGAGCAAATAGCTATTTCACTTTATCTACTGCCTTTATTTGTTTTAGGAAATAAAGGTGAAACTTGGCAAAGTGGTTACACTTTTTTATTATTGTGCAGCAGATGGTTAGAAGAATCTTTGAGGATTCTGGAAATACAGTCTTGGTTTTACCAGGGATACTTCACGGCCTTGGCCATATGAAAAGGCAGAAAATAACAAACGACAACATGCAGACAGCCTGGTCAGTTGTGAGGAGTTGGCAGGTCAGCGCGGGATTCAGCAGAGACCTTCACTCTGCTTGCTGTGGCTCTAACAGGCGCCGGCGGTGTGTCACTGTTGGAAAGTGGGCGGTAATTACAGCCGATGCAGGAGGGGAAGATGTTCTCCTGCAGAGATGAAAAGCACAGACACACACACACACACACAACCACACACAGTGCCCATGCCCCTGTTCCACAACTGATAATGAGCGGGGATGTCATTACAACAAACACAGCTTCCTACTGCCTACTCGCTTTCCCCCACTTCCTTACTTATCTGTCCACAACTGCTTGCAGTTAATTAGGTTCCAGACACTTAGTGCTCTGTTTCTCCGTGGCACACGTGTTATATTTTAATGATAATAATATAATAGTCCTGGTAGTATCGCAAAATGTAAGACAACGAGGATAATATATGTCAGATAAACCTGAACTAATTGTCCCAGCTTATGTGGGGGAAAAGAGCTTATTTTTTAGTAGAAGATAAAAATAGAAAATAACAGGATTTAATATCAGTATCAACAATATCAACAATATCAGACGTTCCCGAAAGTTTACACCGGTTAGACTGCCCCTCTGCTGAACTGGCTCCTATATTTCTACATTAGCTCTGTGAGCACTTCCTGCCTTTTAAATGTGAAATTCTAGAGGGACATCCAATATTTCGGGGGGGAGGGGGGACAGCACAAGGTCATTTATAAATTCTTTCTGGGTTAAACTTAGATGAAAACATTTGAGTGAGTATTGTCAGGGGAATATGGCCCAGATATATTCGGAGAGTTCACACTTTAAAGTTAATACATAAATCCTGAAGGGCACAGACTCATTAGGGCTCCTCTATGCCTTTCTCATAATTTCTGGATGCAAATATCAATAACTATCCCCACTTCAAAAAGCAAATGTATAAAAATGCTGCCTGACCCATAAATGGAAAAAGAGTGTTTTACTCAGTTTATTGAACAAAATATCTTACAGTATCTTGGATATACATATTTACATATTATCTTGTACTGTGTAACACGGTTGATGAACCCCTGCAGTGACATCAATTGTAATGCTGTGCCTCCGAACTTCAATGGATGTTTCAAGGAAATATTAATACATCATTGACTTCCAAACACATTATACAAATCTTAATATAGAAAGCACAAAAAATAAGAATTTATCAGTGAAAAGTACTCACTCTCAGGACAGAAAGGTTCTTCATACAAAAAACAACTTTTACAATTTTTTTTCTTTTCCTTTTTTTGCAGCTACAATATGCAGGTAATAAATATACCTGGAATTCCCTCGGTTTTTTGTTTTGTTTTGTGGTGTCGTTCTCCTTTCCTCTGCACGGAAATTACCAATAAGGACTTATTCTAGAACAAATAAAGTAGCGGCTCGGCCACCGGAGCTTCTGCTGTCGTCTCCACTGCTGCTGCCACATTATTAGCAGGCCTCTCAAATAACATACACATCAGTCTTCTCCCCAAGAAGCCAATACGTTCTCATTTTGCCTTTGCCCTGGAAAAACACAGAAATCAATAGGTTCATCAATGGAGATCAGGGGGGTGGGAGGCGGGAGTGATATCCTTTATTAGGCTGCCCTTCTTTAAGGGTGACCCTGGTGGATACTGCAGCTCATCTTACACCTCCACCTTTTCCCACAAATGAAGCGTGATCAGAGTTAAATTCACCACATCATCACACTGAATCTAGTTCTGAAAATCAATATTTTATCAGCAGAAAAGCATGAATCATCAACTATTAACCAACATTCGCTGTTTCGCTGGTCGGACATAACCCGACGCCAGATTACCCTGGAACAACCCGACACTCCAACAAGTAACGCCAATTAGACACGGGAAGCTCACATAATATTTATTAATTGAACTGTTCAGTTGTATTTTGTTGCTGGTAAATTTTGTCTTCCTACGCTATGATCTGTGAAGTGCTGTTTAAAAGAGGTGGTATTATGCTTTTTGGCTTTTTCCCTCTCCTTTATTGAGTTATATATCTTTTTGTGCATGTAATAGGTTTGCAAAGTAAAAAAGCCCAAAGAGAGTTCCCATCTCCCACAGAAAACTCTGCTCTGAACTGCCTGAAAACAGCTCGTTTCCTTTTATTTCCGTTTTGCTGTGATGTCACAGTGAGACACATGTCATAATGCTCACCTAGTGACTAGGCCGACACCCCCTCAAAAACAGCTGCCTCTCCTCTCCCTTCCAAACTTTGACTCCAGGCAGTCAATGGACATAAAGTTGTTACTGTGATGTAGAGACAGAGCTCACTTAAAACTTTATGGATGACACTTTTGTTACAGATTAAGAACTCTATGTTGCTAAACTGGTGAGGGGATATACAGCTGAAATGAAGCTTTCTGGCTTTTCAGAGCCCGCCCTACTCTGCTTCTGACTTGCTAGTAGTGCTTTCCTAGGAACTGCAGCTCCCAACAAAGATCTTGTAGAAGTGAGATGTATCACTCCATAGTTAAAACGAAGCCTTCAACACACAGGGTGAAAAGAGGAGCTGCAGCAATGTGCAGTATAACAAAAAATAAGTTGTTTTTTGAAAATTAAACCATGGACACTTGTTCTGTTACAACCCCTAAAGAAGATTTTGACATGAAAATGACAATAATATGACCTCTTTAAAGAATTCTTCATGCTGATGGGGATGTAACTTTGTTGGTGAAACACTAAATTCCTGTTTTTTAATTTTACCTTTTGCAACTTAACTAAAATTCATTAAAGATTTTATCTCTAAAGTACATCTGAATCGGTCTAATACCTGCTGTGTTTAGTAATTGCAAAATGTAAAGGTTGTTTAAAATCCCCACATTCTCAGGAACACTGAAAAATACTGAGGACATACCCTTAATGGTAGCTGCGGCCCTGACTTTACAGAATAAGCAATTAATCGATTAATTAAATAATAATCCCAAAATAAGATACTATAATATATAATATATAATAAACTATATTATTGAAAATAATCTTTAGATGTAGCCAATACACAACGCAGCATAGGATTGTTTAATTATTTAAACATTGATGGCATAAAAATTTGACATGCAAAGTTTTTTAGCTGGCATTATTGAAACAATTGCACCAGCAATAAATGTCATTATTTCACCCTGTTGGTGAATTTTCTGTCCTAAAGTCTGAATGCGAGGCAAAATGAGGTGTACAGATAGATGTTTTTGTCAGTGTGAGCTCATTTTATTCAGCGGCCACAAACACAAGCGGGACAGCCTTTTGTAAGTGCAATGCTTGCTAATTTTCTTACCTTCATTTCTACATCTCCTCGTAACTGGAGATCAAAGTAGCCAAACTCATCCAGCACTTCTTTGGTGGCTGAGGATACGTGGATCTTTAAGGCTGTAAAACACATCAAGAGCACAACAGACAAGACTGAGCGTTTTCACACTGCAAATGTCTGCTCTGACAATATTTGAATTACCACTACACTTCTTTCCTCTCAGGCCTCAGGACATGCAGCAGCACAGGAAAGTGAGGAGTGATACAGGACCATGCGTTCAGACATCAGCAGCTGAAAGTCTAACAGAGACGAAAATCCGTATTGTTTTGTCCAATTAATGCACACAGTGCAGAGATTTGAGATGTGATTCCTGCCTGTGAAGTTTCAGGCTGCACAGTTTATCGCTGGCTAAGGGCCTTTAGCTGTAAGTGCTATCAATTATTTACCAGTGGAGGCACAATCCAGGAAGCGACTCAGTAGTTAATCAATACATCTCATGATCTACTCGCAAAATATCCAACCACAGTTTCATAACACTAGTTCCTGTCACTGCCAGTTAAGAACATAAATGTGAGGGTAGAGAATATGAGACAGGTCAATATGTCTCAAATTCTCATATATGAAATCATATTTTTGCTGAAGAATGTTTCCATCTAGCCACATTAGCAGATGCTCATTTAAGGGAAAAAATGAGTGTTCTGTGTGCTGACAGTGTACAAGATTTAAAAAACTGTTCAAACAAGTGCTTATTCACTGTTTACTGTGATCCCCATGAATTGTTACCGTGGTAACAACGACTGTGGTCCATATTAATAAAATACAGTATGATCAAAAAATATTTACACTTACACCGCATCTTTTTAGTAATACAATTATAATCTCTCACTCTCCCCATGACAGCAAATAAAAAAGTTAGAGGACAAGTCAGCCAGTAAATCCCACGAAAAGTCCAAAACCAGTGAATTAATCCCACTAACAAGTATCGTCTAAGCCTGATGTATCCTATTCCGTGCAACAGAGCCTCCACTGTTGTCCAAAAACTATTGGAAAACACATCAGTGAGCCACATTGTTGCACTGGCTGATATGTCCCTTCATTACCATGAATACACACACTGTAGTTTATTGTGACTCAGTCCCATACACACCATCCTGCTGCTGTAAATACTCTCTAGAGCAGCAAATGAGTATAACTCTGCAGCTGAAAATAGTCCCCATCATGTGCACGAGTTACTCCTGCTAATTCTAACTACGCCCAGCTACATCCATTATATACTATGGACTGTGGGAGGAAACTGGAACACCCGGAAAAAAACCCACGCAGGCACAGCTACAACATAAACACTCCATACAGAAAGGCCCAAGTTGGCAAATCCTGAAATAAAAATGTCTCACGTGCAGTAGAGGTGATAATGAATTGTTATGTAGGGTAATTTGTTACGAGCTCTGAAATCACAGATTTTTCTTAGAGGGCTTTACAGTTTGTATAACGGACAACACCATCTGTCCTTAGAGTTGGATAAGGAAAAAAGAAAAGTGAAAAATAAGAAGAAACCTCAGGAGCAGCAACAGAGAAGGGACACAGTAGGAGAATCACAATATGGTGAAACTGAATGAAAAATAAACAGTATAGATACTACACAGCAGTGATGACAATGTCAAACTACAATACTGAAAAACAGCAAATAATGAGGACAATGTCACCAGTTCATTTGTGCAAAACATGTGACCTAAAGTCCAAAAAAGTCCAAAAACTAAAACAAAAATATGTGACAGTTGCACTCACCCTCTCCGTTGGACTCCATTCGAGATGCCGTGTTGACGGTATCTCCAAACAAACAATACCTTGGCATTTTCAAACCGACCACGCCGGCACACACTGGACCTATAACACACAAGGTAAAAATAGTTACATTTTGCAGCGGGAAAAAACAATCCTGCTTGGAGCTGTCATTATTGTTCAATTATATTTTTAAACACTACAAAAGAGGTGTGAGTGAATTGAAATTGTGCTCAGAATGCTTTAAATTACTCTGGCAATGCCAGCCTACACGCGCTGGTCGATTTCTGGTGCGAGTCAAGGGTCTAAAAAGGAATATAAACAGTGCCACCATGAGCGGATGCAGTCTAAATACTGTGTTAGAAGCCTCTTGTAAATTACATCAGACTAAATACTGCAGACAGATCAAGATAAAACATCCTGAGTGTTTATGTCCAGTCAGTACGTTGGTTACCCGTAGGCGGTAAGTTACAAATCACAGCTGCCCTACACTAAATGTGCACTCAGTTGGCAGTTTATTGGACACACTTATCTCAAACGAATGCAGGCTAATACAAGAGTCATGCAATAAATCCTACTTTTATGAAGGTTTTAATGTTCAGTCTCAATACAAGCACTACATACATCTGCTTTTAGAGCACATTAGTTGTCACATTACTGTAATTTCAGTTTATCTCAAAATCCTTCCTGGACTCACAGGAGAAAGGGCATTTTGGTAGCAATGAAAAGCTTTCATTACATGGGAGAGGAGGTAGAAATATGCTTCGGTTAGACCAAGTTTAAAATGCTATTGCTCTAAATGGCTGAATTTTTTTGCAAAATAAATTATTGTAGCCAATTTTAGACAAGACCAGAACCCTTTTACTGATTCATTTATCCAGAAAATACATACTTTGACAGCTAACTGTATTTCCTAGCAATGGAAGCTCGAACTAAATGAGTTCTCTTAATTATAATATTCAATTAGCCTGTTTTAGACCTCTGAATCACGGCCCGCATCTTTGATTTGTTAAACAGTTCAAAAAGGTCTGGTGTTGTGCCCATTACCGGCTGTTTTCCCACAGGATGCCAATCACAAACACAGGGCAGGGTAAAGAATGGGACAGACATGCTCCCGAGCCAGAGCGAGAAAAATAGCAACAGAGAAATGGCCTCAATAACGGGGATGGAAGCACGGCTGAGATCGATGTACATGTTGTTGCAATTGGACTGTACAAAAGTTAGATCTGAATTTTTGTTGATTATAGTAAAAAAAAATGCAGCTTTGCTCCAACTGGAAATGATTTCAGCAGGAGAAAAAAAAGACATTTTCAGACTATTATGGAAAGACAATAGGCGGAAAATGATTGACCAACTCTGCGACTTTGTGGTTGCAGGATGTACCCAGTTCCAGATCAGGCTGAGAATTCAGACTCACCCGTGTGTATACCTATCCTGAGTCTCAGCTGGTCGTTGGGTCTGTGTCGGATCTTGAACGTTTTGACCTGCTCTAACAACGCCAGCGACATCCCAGCAATCTCTCTGGCATGCAGCTTCCCGTTCCGCACCGGCAGCCCTGACACCACCATGTAGGCGTCGCCGATGGTCTCCACCTGAGGGGCGAATCATAACAGGTTAAAGCATCAGAGAGTGGAATTAAAATTCATATGATTAGATCGCAGAATTGAGACTGTTGGTGTTTGTGGTTGTGTTTCCTCGACTTAAGATTAGAAACAAATACGCCAATCATCCTGACTCACCTTGTATACATCAAAGTTATCTATGATGGCATCAAAACAAGTGTACAGATCATTGAGCAATGTGACGACCTGTGGAAAGAGACAGAAGGGTTTTGATTGTATAAATTTAGTAAAGCAACAATACTGGAAGAAGTACTGAAATGTTAAAGCTTAAAACCCGTATGTCAGCTGTGTAATTGTGACATAAATGAAGACTGAAAAAACACAGACTGTAAATCCAACATTTGACAGAGTTCTCTTTTGTTTAAAGGCTGACAGATAGGGATGCCAGTGTGTCTGCAAACCCCACATAATATCTGTTTGTCTGTCGCTGGATGGCTGCCCGCTGAGGCTCGCTGACAAACACATTTACAGGACCATAAATCAGATCCACAGATGGAATACTACAAACACAATCTGTCAGAAATGAAACATATTGTGTGGCGTCATAATTGTAATGTAGCAGTAATGTCAGAGGTTGGCCATTCAAGGACCATTTTTTTAATATAGCCTTTATCTCTAACGTTCATTTGTCATAATTCTGTATGCAAATAAAATCCGACCCAGCTGGCTCTTAAGCTAGTCAGGACATTTTGTACTTTCAAGAGTGAGCAGTGCTGAGTGAATGAGAACGTGTAAACTGTAAAGGTCTAGGATCTGAATTGTGAGAAACGCACAATTGTTTTGTCAATACTGAAGTCTTAAAGGCACAATCGGCAATTCAGATGCGCACTAAAAGGCCGCCACACAGAACTCTGGATTAGAACCATGTGTTACTCAGATGATAGACAGATCAGATCTTTTAATATAGTGGCTATAAACTAGACAACAAACGAACAACGAAATCTAAGTTATTAATGTTTTTCTAACCATCTCATAAATAAGGAGCCACTGTTGTGTTCAATGCAAAATGAATTGTTTTTCATGATTTCATTCTTCATTTTTTAATCCCTATGTATTTATATTTGTCTCACATGGCTCATATCCTTTTTATTTTATGTTGTATGTAATTCATTATTGTATATTTGGTTAACCACTGTACTGTTTTGCTGGCTACATACTATACATAAGTTGACAGCAGCTGTGTGCAGCGCTTTTGCCCAAGCCAAGTATCCCCTTGCGGACTATAAAGTATATCTTACCTCTCCTGTTGCTGTTAAAGTTCTGTTTACATCATTAATATAAAAACACCTTCAAACAGGCCTATATTTTATATAGTGATAAATTAAGAAACATTATTAATTATTATTTTTTATCAAAAGCACAACTGTTCAGGAACATCACATGTACAACAGCATGGGAACGAAGCTGTCATATATGTCATTCATTTAGGTTGAAAACTAACAGATTGGACATTTAAAGGTCCCATGTGAAGTTTTCTTGCAAACGAAAGTAATTTACATATACACTTTACATATTGTGTCCATCTGTGAGGCCTAACAAGCAGATTCAACGCATGTTCCTCATAAAATATGTGCAAAGCTGGAGGTTTTGGGGGCCTGTGCGTGTCCTGACAGGAACATCTGCAGACACTATTGGGGGCTCACAAAAGTGCTGCCTTGGTTCTTTCACGCAACTTGAGCAGAGAAAAACGATGAAGAATAGCACATTTTTGTTCTTGGGGTTGTTCCACTCCTCCTGCAGGTGTCAGATAGACCCTCTGCCTGGCATGACATCATGATTATGTATTTGGTGTACAAACCTCCCTTTGGTATTCAAGTGAGAGGGAGATAGTGGCACAATGTGAGTCAGCTCTGCGTCAATGCATCCATCTAACATCTGTACTATTCTGAGTTGCGGTCCGTGTGTGGGAACACACGCTGTGGGAACTATGAGACACTCTGTAGGTAGAGACCTAATACTGGTGAGCACTTTCATGCACGAATAGAGAAAAAGAATTCTCTGTGAGTGTGATCACAAACCGTGATTTTTAAAAGCTTTTAGATCAGCTCGGTAGATGTTGAGGACTTTACATCAAATTTTTCAGGTACATTTACACAGACAGGAGCAGCGAGTGTGCATCATTTATTGGAGGATCGCAGTGACATATTGATTGTCGCGTACCTGTAGCGGTGTACTCTCTGCGGACATGGACGTGAAGCCCACAATGTCGCTGAAGTAAATCGTGACGCTGTCGAATGCCTCTGCCTGCACCGTCTCCCCTCGCTTTAGCTGCTCTGCTACTGAACTGCACGCAGAGAGAGAAAGACATGAGGTCAAACATGTGTTCCTGCTGCCAAACCTGTTCACGAAAACCTGGAAGCAAGGGAGGTTCCGAGGAGAATGCCTCAAATGAATGAAGAAGTTTGAAAAAAAAAAAAAAAGGTCAAACAAACAAACAAAAGAGGTGATGAGATGATGACGTCAGGTTTAACAAAAAAAAAGTCGTCTTTTTAAAACAAAGCTGTCCAATTATCACCGCTTGTCAGTTCATCTTTGCTAATTGCTGTTCACGTCAATTTATTTCTTACTATAATAATACAGAAGGCGAAAACTCTGGCTGAAGTCAGCTAGTCTAATCCACAAGTGCGGTGAGAAACAATATCTGTCCTTTCTCTCAGGCCCTTCTCTGAGTGCCTGGATTGCTTTGAAGGACGAAAGATTCCTCATCAGGGAAAGAGGATAAATGGGTGAGAAAGATGGGATCTGCTACTGTGGTGTTATCCAAACGCCTAGACTCACTATCATGTCGGCTCTTCTGTCTCGCCTTAATGAGCAGTTTGCCTGACAGCTCTCTCTGTTCCCTTTCATCTACAGCGAGATCGCTCCACGCAGAAATGTGTATCTGTTAATAAAATGTGGTGTCGGAAGGGATTTCGAGTCTTTAATTAATACGGCGGATTTCACAAAGTGTCATGCGCTGGTAACACTGCATTAATTGGAGTTTTTGGGTGGAAGAACAAAAGTGTGAATGTGACTGTGTTTTTTTTTTTTTCTTACTGTGGTAAAATTTGATAGAGGAGGTTTTCGGCTTTCCTTTTCTCCTCCAGGTAGGCTTGTGTTCGCTCCTCTACCAGGTTCTCCAGGTTGTTGGCATACTGCTCCATCCTGGACAGCAGGTTGTTAAGAATACTGGTGCTGCCCTCCCTAAGGAAAACACAGAGTGGAGTTAGCTGAGATCTGTACATGTGGCAACATCACTAGAAATTCTAGATCCCACATTTCCCATAATGCAACAGCCACTTTTTGTTAGACCTTCCCTGACTGGTAAATGGCCAGTTTGCAACGTAGTGTTTCTGTAAAAATATTTTTAGTGAGACAACAGTGCTGAGGTCATCAGGATTATTTTCTCAGAATGGACACCCTGCAACTCTTTTCACTGTCCGAATAGTACTAACCATGGCAAGTAAACAGACCTGTATGTGTAACATGTGAGCAGTATTGCAGTTTGATAATTACATGCCCTGCTTTAATAATTTCATTTTATAATTGCAGTTATTTCTGAGGTTAAATTGCATTGCACAGGAGTGATGATGAAATCTAATCATTCAAAGGCCTCAAAGAGTCTTTCTCTCCTCCAACACGGCCACCTGTGACCATTGGCCCAGTGGTTAAACCGAAAGAAATGCACATTACTGCAATGAGATATTTGTTCTATTTTTGTTTGTAAACAGTATTTCTCACCCGTATTCCCTCCCAACATGGCGAGAAAAAATCAGACACACCAAACGGCCCGTGGAATGTCTCAATTTACGTCTCAACTGCTGTGATTGTAGCATTTCACATCTATTTAAGAATTATATAATACGTGTATTGTATAATGTGTGTCTCAGGGGATTTCTACATTCATATGCTTACGCACACACACACACACACACACACACACACACACACACACACACACACACACACACACACACACACACACACA
>JAPMOB010250667.1:0-44542 GCA_029875015.1 Lepomis gibbosus | reverse complement strand
CTTCTGTATGTCATAAGCTGTTATGACATAACATATAACGTATTACAGCTGTCAGATAAATGCAGTAGAGTAAAAAATACATTAGCGTATATTTCCCCTCTGAAATGTAGTATGCATAAAATGCAAACACTCAACTGCATACACTTGCCTCTACAGTATATGCCTGCACAGTGTCATCTGTACCTGTGGATTGCTCAGCTGTTGGTGTCGGGCTGAGTGTTGGCGTTGGCACTCTGGGTGTGGAGCCGCGAGTGATGTTCTTGACTACAGTCACCAAGGGAACAGCATCCGTAACAGGAGGCAGGCAGCTGACCTTGTTGATGCCATCTACACAGGAAAATGCTTCTGGACATGGATTCAACAGGCAGTCATCATAGTTGTGCTCACAGTTCCTCCCCTGTGTATGTAAAATAAACAACCTTTCGATGTATGGTGTAATTCAGCGTTGCAATGCTAAATGAGACATTATGTTTACAGTTTGAATAATAAAGTTGGCATTAAGCAGTGAACATGACATTATGTAACAAAAACAAGGCTTTTTTTAATATGTAAAGACCATGTTATGCAAGATAGTATCTAATTACTGACAGCTCAAATTCTGATTATTTTTATGGAGAAATGAAATATGTAATTAAGATTCATAGATTATTAGTAGGTTGCAGTGTAGTTTTGTTAATATTTTTTAGTAACTTTTTGGGTTCTAAATTATATAATAGTTGTAGTACTAGTAGTAAAAAAATAAATTGTCACATGTTGTTATCTGTCCGAGAAAGGCCTCTAATGCTTGTGAATAAATAAGTGATGATCAGACTAGAAACAATGAACACAAAAGGAACCACACATTGTTAACAATTCTGTAAATTGAGAGGACACAACAGTTGAGGGTGCACGAGGGTAAAGGTTAATATATAGTTTAAAAAAGAACAAGGAATTGGGGAGTAAGGTGGGGAGCCTCACCACAAATCCAGGACGACAGAAACAGGTGTAGCCATAGCCTGGATCATTCTGAATGCATATCCCCTGGTTGCAGGGCTGTGGAAGGCACTCATTAATGTCATCCTCACAGTGAAGGCCTGTCCAACCTGCCAGGAACAAAAGCCCACAGAGTGCCTTGGTGAGCCCAGGCTCTCCCACTTCCACCCTCTGAAGTGAATATCAATCAGATTCTCCTACATTGATTTGCTTCTTTTTGGGTTCACACACACATACAAAGACAAGAAAAGGCTTCCACTAAAGAGTAAGACGCCATATACATTTTAATGAGCCCAGGCTGTATCGTCTTTTTTAGTACTGTATGACTACAAATTTCTCCCTCGAGAAAACTGGATGACTTTTGAATGGCTTTGAGGCACAGAAGTTATGGAGGCATTATTGTAACCTTTAGTGACACTTTATATGGCCCGTTTCAATCCAACATTGGTGCTCTATAAGTATTAACCTGTTTTACATATGGTAAACTATATTCTAGCACATCTGGGCCGCACTAAGACAACTATCTAGGCTGTGTCTTAGTAATCTTGTTCATGAGCCACAAAAGCTCAGCTCTTATAAGGGGAAAAACTGCTTTGGTTGCCTCATTTCAAAGTAATTTCAGAAACTCGCAGGATGTCTGAGTGACTCACCTGACCTGCAGTGGCAGACGTAGCTATTAATAAGATCTTGGCAAATTGCACCGTTGTGGCAGGGCGCTGAGCAACATTCGTTAACATCCACTTCACAGAAATCCCCCATGAAACCTGGTGGACAGCTAAGAAAACATATCATACTTTAAAATTGTGAGCCTGTCTCACAGCGCTGTCGCTTCCTTCTTGTGGGTCTGACACACTGTATGTGTAAGAACTGCCTGTTTTCATTATTTATCAAAAAGTACGACAACTTTTTCAAGTCAGTTGGTGGCTTCTTATTTCAGAGTGTATTATTAAGAACAGACAAACTTTTTGGGAATCTTGAGAGACACAGCAGTGGAATCAGTGAAGCTGGCAATAAACCAAAGAGTGGATTTAATTAAAACTGATTTGCTGCGGTGGGTTGTCCATGCACCAACATTTACCTACACGCATTGCTCCTGGACAATATAATCAAAATCAGATAGAATATATATTAAAACCCAAACAAAAAACCCATTTCACTGACACCATCTGCTATATTTGCCCATGCATAACAAATGATTATTGGGTGTGAAATTCTTTATCATTACATATTCTTATATAATTATTCATATTCTTATAATGGATCTTTGGGGACAAAGTATCTATTGGTGTAAAATAAACTCACAGCAATAGTATCTGCATTACTTTAATTTAATTTTTCTTTAGCATACAGTATGTTATACTACGCCTACAAAACAGGAACCTTCCTTCTGTTGAACTCAACAGTATTTTTCTCATACTGTATAAACATAAGTTTGAGGACTGTTTGAATTGTATATTAACACTTCTCACTCAGTTGTATTATATTATCTGAACACCCAAGCCCGCACACATAGATACTCTCCAAAAAAAAAGAGAAAAAAAAGAAATAGTAATGCATTACTCAAACTTGCACATTCAACTATGAACTTGTTTTGTTCATAGTTGGACTAAATTAATATTGCCTTCTATCCCTAATGTCCTTAATGCTAATTAATGATTTCTTTAACAAATCCTGGCTCAGGATTGTTAAGCGTGGCAAACAATACCAATACCAAAATCACTGCTGAAAACTCCAGTTATCACAAACTTGGAGACCTTATTCGAGGGTGAGATAAAACAGAATGGATTAATTCAGCAGTGCATAAAATCCACAGGTAAACGAAGAGGGGATATTTAGTTGTGGTAATGGTTTTCTGTTGCGGAGTTAGTGATTTGTAGCTACACCTTTAGCAAAGAGAGGTATCACTGGATTCTGCAGATGTCATCCCCACTGGCTTTGAGTTTTTTGTAGAAGAGCAGTCATTTTCCAGATGGACAATGAGCTTGATCATGCATCAAAAGCTACCTGAGGCCAAGGAATACCAAGGTCTGCTGGCTTGCATCAATTTCTAATTCACCAGACCACAAAACTCACAGAACATCTTTGGGAATATTTGACACCAGAAAAGGTGACACAAGCTTTGAACAATGAAGCACAAGGAAATCAAGCAGATTCTCAAATTTATCAGAAACCTGAATATTGTTAAATGTTTCAGTTAATGCTAACAAACTCTTGCTATATTCATGAGGCTAACATTCATTACTTATTTATTACTTATTCTTTGAAACTGATCATTTAACACCACACACTTGATTTAATCATTTAGCACCACAACATCAAAAAAGGGGCGGCCTTTCGCCCAATGTCAGCTGGAATAGGCTCCAGCCCCCCGCGACCCTGTATGCAGGATAAGCGGTTGACGACGGATGGATGGAACGTCAAAAAATGGGCAAAGGGTTTAATGTATAACCTCTTGGCTGTCCACAATAATAGAGAGAGAGAATGCAATGCTTTAGGGCAATTTCCTGAAAATGTGTAAAACTAAATATGTCCCACTTCTCATATAACATGCAGATAACACTAGTTATTGTATTGTATTATTGTAGATGTGGCCTGATCCAGAGCCTATTGCATGACTGATATTATATTTTAAGTCATTGTAGTATTCTGACCAATCCCTATCCACTCAACTGTAAAGCATGTGTTGATGTAAAAAAACATGCTTGTCTCTCAAAAAAACTTTGAATGTAATTTTAAAGTAGCAGTCTATGAGGTAAATGTAAACAATAGGGAATACTCCTCCACCAAAAACACAGGATTGGAAGCTGCTGCCACTCTGAAATGAATAGACATCTTTTAAGTAGCACAACACAGGCTAACATTAGACAACAGCTAAATTGATCAAACTCAAAATCATGTCTGTAAATAAACCGCAAATCAAACAACTTGGTCAAAAAAGTACTAAATAATGCACTAATACAGCAATACTTTTAATTTGATGCCCACATTCAGCAAAATAATCCTCTGTTTTGGAAACTGCACACAATGCACTATCATCATATTACAGATCAGCAGGACACTAAAGGACACTGATAGCCCTAAAGGTGCACTTTTATCTGTAAATGCACAACATATATAACAAAATATAACCCTACAATTAAATAAACATAGAAATACTGTGCTGAGGCAGTAGGCAGTCAAGTACATCAATATATAGTGCACCAACCTGATTGGAGTTGTGGTAGTCTGGGATACATTAAATCATGACACTAAGCTTGCAGCAGCACATCAGCACAATGTTAGACAATGTAATTAACTGTAAATACAACCAGGGAGCTGCTGTGTCAAATCTGCACATTCTTAGTACATACACCTTGTATTCAGGTACACTTCACCACTCAAGGGAGAGCATGTCAACAATTAAAAAATAATGATTCACTTGCAACCAACCAGGAAGACTGTTACTGTTTTTGAGTGCCCATATTTATTATAGCACTGTTCTTGTGAAACAAGATGCATTTTAGCTAGAAAAAAGCAAAATTCCGACGTAATTCCTCCCTGCAGGGAGGATGCAAATTCAGATGTATTTTCCAAATTGTGATGATGTGTCATGTTATAACAAACCAATCTTAGGGTATTGACTGTTTATATAGACCTGGCCCCTTATTGCTTATGGCATGCACATTCAGTTTACATTAATAATAGTGGCACATTTACCACTCACAATTTTTTTAATAATCTTTGAAACAATAGATCCTTGAACAAAAAAAACAAAAGCAGGCTTTTCAATTCCAGCGACCACTGATTGTTTCACTGGGGGCTGAAGCTAGATTCATAATTAAGCTGACCTTAGCATTAACTTGAAGAGTTGGCTGGTTGTTTTAATGTTTTCAACTACATGACTCAGGTAAAAAGTCAGCACCAGCTGATGATCTATATAGAAGACATTGAAATAAAGGAGCAGCGTTGTTGTTTTGTTGCAGTGTGGAGCTAGTTCCTAGTAACATACGTTTGATAAGGAAAAAAGTCTGGTCAGACGGTTATTTCATTCTAACATAACCCTGTTTGGTTTCTTTACGTGTTCTTAATGTTTTCACTTCTAACATTACAAGAGTAAGGGTTTTAGTATGAGGCCTAACTGCTATGTTTGGCAGCGAGACAATACATTTGCATGTAACTTCTTCAATTTCAATAAAGAGCCAGGCAGATCAGCTAATGTTAGCCTAAACGCTGACAGCATTGGATGTGCTAGCCTCAAACTGGGATTTTTTTTAAAGTAACATGTAAATCCTGCTAATTTAAGCAAGTTAGATTAATGATGTGCCTCTTGGCCTTGAAGTTAATGCTCATACACTACTATAGTAGGTAGTAAGCTATGGGTGAGTAATTAGTAAGTAAGTAAGTAATGGGTGACATCATGGTGGGCACGTCCACTTATTTTAGTATATGGATTGGACACTTGCAGTTCAGGGGAGTTAATCCAACAGTCAATTTGAAAATCAAACTGTGGCTGTGTTTGGTTTTCGGTTAGTTATGACAGTTTAAATGTCCTACACATGAAGACACATTTAAACTATCCACCCAGGCTCCACTCAGGAGGGCATGATCAGTATCAAACAATTGAAAATACAGTGAATCAACTCACCTGCATGTAAAGTTTGATCCTTCACCGTCAAGGCAGGTGGCTCCATTGAAACACAGTGAGACATTAAAAGAGGCGTCTTTGCAGACATCTATATCATTCTCACAAGCTTTCCCTGTGTAACCATCCTGGCAGAAGCATGCATACTTATCAATGAGATCCACACATGAGCCTCCATTCAAACAAGGAATGGAAGTACAGTCCTGTAAATAAAAAGACATCAAGTATTTACAGGAGGGAGACCTGTACCAATACTCAAAATTTTGACAGATACAACAATATAGAGCATGATTTACCATCTAAAATGCATAATGTGTGGATAAAAAAGGAAGAAAAAACTCTGACTAAGAATAAATTGTTAGTCGCCTAGTTAAAAAGCAGATGATCAGATTGTCCATTCAACCAAATGCACAGAAACCGTGTTAGAAACTCAATGTTTTATCTCTAGAGTCCAGTACAAGCTGTGGTTTAAATCAATTAGGCATTACACTGAGCAATTATTTTAATCAGGTATTTGCAAAATGCTTACAAGATACTGGTTGTTACTTGACTTATCTTGTAGAAAAATCAATAGAGTTAGTGATATCAAAGGCCACACAAAGATTTCAAAATTCTCTTGACATTCCCGTTGACACCCAGAAGGTTTATTAATGAAGCTCAACTCACGTCTATGTTTATTTCACATCTGTTGCCGGTCCATCCAGATTCACAAAGACAGGAGTATGAATATATTCCATCCTTACAGCTGAGAAAGGCCACAACAGATGGGGTTAGAATTGATTCATCAAAATAATCCTACTGTATGAAATCGACTAAAAAAACATTCATATGTAGGTATTTTGCTGTGTAGTTCATGCAGAATCCTTAGAGAGAGACATAGCCTTTTGAATGAATGAGTTTTTCCCCTTCAATGGAATTGATGACTATAATTTAGTCAATTGAGACAACCTGTGAATGCATCACATTAGCTACTTACAACATGTGACATATGTCTCCACTCACTTGTGCTGGCAAGAAGTGTAATTAAAAATAATTTAATGCCATTTCTGCCCATTTTTGCCGTCTTGCTGTTTTAAATGTCAGAGAAAGATCTCTACCTCCCATGAAGACAAGGCGCTGACATGCATTCATCAATGTTGGTTTCACAGTGGAGCCCAATAAAGCCATCAGGACACAGGCATTGGTATCGATTAGGCGCATCAATACATCTTCCACTATTTTGGCAAGGGTTTGATACACACTCGTCGATGTTAACGTCACACAGTACCCCTAGAAAATGAAGCATATTTTAGTAAAATGTTACATATTTAACAACTTGATAAAAGAAAGGTCATTTAAGTACTTCAGTGTTGAAAACTGTTGAAAAAATACAGATAAAAAGAGTTGGAGAACATTTGATTCCTCTGTCAAGTCAGGGTTCAGTTTTAGTTTATGACCTCAAAAGATCTATGCAAGTCTTCGTAAACTAATCCAACAACCTAAATACTGAGTTTTGGATCTCTGGAGACATTACTGCACATGCTCCAGGACATGGTCCTATTTTTTCACTGTTCTGTTGGTTTGACAAACTGAGAGGAATAAACTACACTGCCTTTGTTTACTGCAATGAGAGAATATGCTGACAAAATGTATGAGTATAGCTCTTCTTATGTTTTTAATAGTCATGATCTATGGCAGAGAAAATCTACTGTGTATTAGGCTGTGGCTACAAAGACTTGTCACGATAAATTCATTGTTGGCGTATGTCTTTTCATGGGATTTGTTGATCACAATAAAAAAGAAAAATACACAACCTTTATCCTATCCAAGCATAACCAGTGGGTGTATACCGCATGCCATTGTCAAGCTGTGTAATGATTATATGAAAAATTGAACATCCCATTGACTATGTAAACTGCTTTTTCAGCCTCAGTCATTATTTTCAATAAATCCAAAGGATGTGTTTTCACCCTGGTCATACTTCTTACTGGGGTACTGTTTGCTCACTAACATCAATGTAATTTTGTGATTGTAACCTCGACCTTCCTCATGACTAATTCTGACTCTAAAGCGGAGACGATCATACTGTAAAGAAATATATATACACAGAGTCGACAATTTGTAGTTAACACACTAAACCATGCAAAACCACCAGTGTGGTCCTTTAAGAGCAAAATACTGTCTCCTGACAGCAGTGAGCATGAAGTCCAGAAAAAGCTGCCTCACCGGCATGACATGTTTTCCCTCTTTGGTCTCTTTAGTAACCTTTGATTTAAAGTGATCACAGACTGGCAAGGATGGTAAACATGAGCGTGCTGTGTGCAGTTAACTGGCATTGCAACTGTAGCTCAAGTTTTTTTCTTTTTTTGCCTCAAGTTACCTCTTGCTCACATACTATTCTCCTATTACTGAAAACATATACACATTCAATGCGAGGCACATAATTCAAAGTGGTTTAACTTGCATGTCATGATTCTGTTTTATTACACAGAGAAACATCCTTTGGTTTCTTGTTGGATTAGAAATATTATCTCCTACTGAAAGTTTCAACCACATTTCAAACCAAACCAAACCAAATTTCTACAAAATATTGTTTAAACAGAGGATGGATAGGGCTGATGGGACTGAAGATAGAAAGTTTAATGACCAGGAAAAGACAGTTTGTTATATGCAGTATATACATATACAGTATATAACCACAAATATCTAAAGAAAGGGAAAATGACAGATAACCCGTTAATTCTGCCATGTGAACGTAAACAGCATTCAGATATCTAAACTAGAGTTGAAATGATTAGTCAGACAATTATTTGATTAACGGAAAAAATAATCCCCAACTATTGTGATAACTGATTCATTTAAGTCATTTATTAAGCAAAGATGCCAGAAATTCACACTTTCCACCTCAAATATCTACATCTATCTATCTCTATCTATCTATTTTGGAGTTTATTGAAAATGTATTGACTAAACAACTAACCAGTCAATTAAAACATTGATTGTTGTAGGCCTAATGTAAACAATAATTCAAAGTAACATCTTGAGTCTAAATTCCGTAAAAGCACATGGAAGTAAAGGAATTTTACGTGTGGTGTTGACAGTTTTGAAAATGGTTAAAAAAACAGTGTTAACAGTCAGCAGTTTTCATAGGGACAAGAGTATTTGTCCATTAGAAAGTAGCTCCAGTGAAAACTGAGGTCTTTTTGTAATTTGGGTGAATTAACCCTTTAAAAACACCTTAAAGAAGTCATATTATGCTCATTTTCAGATTCATCATTTTATTTTATGCCTATATGTTTTGTGAAAAACACACTCCTTGCTGCTGTTATGAATATGATATTAGTTAGAGCATATATTCGTGCAGCACCTCCTCTCTCTCTCATGAACACCACTGCACAAACCTGTCCAAAGTAAGAATATAGCTAGGTTGCTGAGGTTTGCGACCCCCCCTCCCCCTTCCCAGAAAGTAATATAGTAACATAACTAGTTACTAGTTACAATTTCTGAGTAACTTGCCCAACACTGTTAATAAGTAATACCATAAGTACATGGTATACAGTATATGGCCCTAGATCATTAAAAGAACGGTGCATGCTGCAACAATAGTTGGCCCCTTTAATGTCCCTGAGAGGACTCAGTGAAGTGTAGCACTGAACTAATGGAAAAGTGTGTCACACACTATAAGAGCTGTATATCCTTAATGCTGTAACTACACAGTACCATGTCTATCAAGAAACAATCCTCCATAAAAACTGGGGGAACACATAAATTATTCTCAAAACAACTTATATCTTCACGGTCCATTAGCCACATTTAAGATAAACCTGAAGATTCATTAAGTAAGTCAGCTTAATTCAGAGAGTTGATGTTATTCATTATTTATGCAGACCTCACAAAAATAGCAATGACATCACAGAAGAAATGGGGATGCGGGGTGTTCAAGCTGTGAGGGAAACACTAGATAACGGAAACTGTCAAAATGAGTCTCCCTCCCTGCCAACAAATCACAACAAGTTGGGAAAATACACTGATGACTGTGTGTAGTCTTAATAATAGCAGGTACTGCTTCAGAGAGATCCACAGAAGTGAATAGTTTTGCTGATGAATTAAAAGTTAACGAATGGGTTGTCTACAATGGGGCATTTTTGTGATGTTGTTTTTTACTCATGTGGTTAAAACCTGCTCCCCTAAAACCTAGTTGAGACTTCAGGAGTGGAGAGACGAAAAATGATGATTGACCCATTGTTAATCACCTCGTTAGCTTTCCGTCCCTGGGCTGACACAGATGTAAAGAAACACGGTGACAACAGGAGCAAAAATTTATTCATTGCCGCCTGAGTTTTACCATGAAAGAGAATAAATAAACTTCAGTCTTTAGTGTACACAGAATCCCTCATGTTCTCTCGTTACAGAATGTAAAACAGCTCCTTTCTTGTGTCAAACTGATGATTTCTTTCATTTAGCCAAAAGGAAAGCTGCACTGCAACTGGAAAATTCACAGTTTATGACTGCAAAGGATAAAAACAATCCCTGAACCAGAAACTGAACAGAAATGTGCTATGGGTAATGTAATACAGAAGTGTGATGAGGGAATGTAAAATAAAGTAATGGAAGAAAAATCTCTTATTCAATGAAAACACACAGTTTTGTGACACTTTTTTCACATTATCCATACTCTGATGCTCACATTATGTATGTTGATGTTTTTATTTAGGTTAGAAGTCATACAATATTTATGGGCTAGCATTTACACCCAGTCTAAACATACAGAATATTTAATGCTGCAGACTGGTCTACCAGGGTCTGAAATAGCTTTAAAAATCTAAAACTTTCTAAGATGAACAAACAGAAGTGATTGCAACTAGACTACAGAGTCTCTTGTTTAATATCACATGCTGGATGAGTAAAAGAAGGACATATAATCTGAAATCAAAAGAATTGAGACTTGTAGATTGATTGTTTTCTTAACACATTGCTATATTGACAGTTCTGGTTGAGAAAATAATTCATATATTTTAAGCACTAAGCCCCCATAACCCATTTGTAAGACATAAACTAACTCTCTCTTACAGTTGCAAGAACTGTCTTGGTCTTCAATTGATAGTAATAATACATTCAACTGAAATGTTTGGACGAGCAGTCTGTGTTATTCCACTCAGGGTGAACGTACACTCCATCTCCACAGCAACAGATCTCTGCAGAGGCACAGACACAAATGTGTCTTTGCAGAGGCAAAGACACAAATAATGACCAAATACTATTCATCAAGGTCACCCAGCAAAAGACTGGACTTACTGAAGCCTTAAGAGCAAACAAGATTGTGAGGGCCAGAACATCATCTTCCAACAATGTGCTGACTGAGGAAGCTGCAACAATGTGCTGATTGCACTGTAGTATCACTCAAGGGAACACGCTCCTTAATGATGGGTGAAGAAGAGACAAGAGAAGGTGACAAATAGTGTGCTTAAACTGTGATTTATATAAACAAGATTACCCATTAATCATGTCGCTGTAATGACTTCTGACCTCAGTTTAGAACACAGCGCCTATGTGCAGTTAAATAATACATTATTAGGATTACAGAGCCTTATAGACAAAACATCCCAAATAATGATTAGATAGCTCAGATCTAGGCATCTGCCAAGACAGAATGTTTCATAGTGTTGAAAAAATGTATAAGTGATTCATATTGACACCTGACTTGGTAAGAAGTGAAGAACACTGTAAGATAAAAAAGCCCCAGTTTAATCTTAATGTCTTCCCTCTAAGTGGGTCATACTAACTTTCAGGAAGGTAAAAAATACTGATAAAAGCAGGCAGGGGTGTCAGAAATGTGAATAAAACCATTTACGGGCTTCTTGCTTCAATTATTTCTCAAAGCTTAAAAAAGCTCAACAATGTTCCATCAGTTCAAAAAAAAAGAGAGGTAATTCGCTTCTCTTAGAACTGCTGTATGAAGACACGCTGAAACCAGAAGATTTACACAAAGAGCAAAATAATATAGATGCACTGACTCACTGACCAACCACTAAGAAAATTCAATATAGATAATAATGCAGGTGGGAATGAAATGCCATTACTGCTTAATCAAAGTGAGTAGATATAGCACTAGACAAATTTATTAGTGAGCAGCTTCAAATGGTACAGTCAAAATGAATTTTGGAATTTGATATGCAAAAAAACATCCCTTGACTTTCCTGAAGACTTAAGAAAATAATATAATAAAAACCATCAAGTAACATATCGTGTTACAGGATTTCAGTGATAGAAGAGATGGCACGCTGTCGATGAAGCAGAGTAACAATTCAATCAATTCCAAAGAGCCTGCAAAATGTGATAAATCTGAGAAAAAAAAACTTACTATTAGCCTAGAACAGAAAGAAGTCATACACACAGCTGGAGTAGCACCAATAACTCGTTTGTGTTTTAGTGAAAAGTTGCAATGCTCTTACACGTCTTACTAGAGCAAATATTTTGTGTGAGTTCTAGTTGGTTTGAGCCAATCCAAACTGTATCCTCTGGCCGCTTGCTCTCTTGGGGAACCCTGTTTCCTCAGATGAGCTTAGAGCAACAGAAAAAGTAATGACTTGTACTATGCTGTTCGTAGGCCTAATAATAAAAGCAGCTTCTGTGGGAATTGGGCCACGCGTGTCAGGTTCTGCTCTCCAGAGTAGCAATACCTCTGAGATTTACCCCCTTCCCCCGCCCCCCGCTCAACTGGGGAAGGATAAATTGATGATACAGTGTGGAAGACAAATGAAATTAATCTTCCCAGTACCTGACAGGAATCGGCTTTAGATAGTGCACAAACCCACACACACACACACACACACACACACACACAGAAACATATACACACACTTGCACGCTAAAATAGCTTGATATCCGTCTAGGTGGAAAATAAGACAAATGGTTTGAAGTAAAACAACAATAGCGTTGTGAGACTAAAGAGACTGATGAAATGAAATAAAGCCAACTAACAGACACTGAGACTTTTTTATCAGATAAAACAGGTGACTTGAATTTATCTCTTGTTATCTTTACTGAAGAGCAGCCACTGTATCTTGCAGAGGCAGGTGGGCTAATTAAAAGCAAGCATTGTGAAGCAGTTTTTTTTTTTACACTAAGCCAGATCTGTGTCAAGAGTCGCCTCAATAGTGTGAGGCCGCAGCAGTCATGGTAAGCTTTTTAGACTCTCATATTGATCTTCATGTCACCTTAGGGCAAAGGAGCTACCTGAGTATCCAGGGCGACAGACACACTTGAAGCCCCCGGGCGTGTTGATACAGATGCCCTCGTGTAGGCAAGGTGAAACTTCACACTCATTCACATCCAGGTCACATAGCGTTCCAAAATAACCAGAAGGGCAAATGCAGTGGAACCTAAGGAAGATGTGATCATTAGGAAAGTGAAGATTGTAGACAGTAATTATAGCATACCTTTATGTGTAGCGCTTACTGTAACTTTAAAATAAGCAGAATTGTTTTCTGTAAATAAGCACACAATCTCGCAAATGCAATTACACATTAAGACCCATTTCTCATTCTCAAACTGACCGGCAGCTCTTCATACAAAATGTAACAATATGACAGTAATTAAGTTGCCCTTGTGTGTAACTTCATTTAAATTGTGTTTGATGACTTATTACTAAAGGGAAGAGCTTAACCTGCCCAATAGTGCCGTTTACTTAATTCAGATCCCTCTCTGCAGCTGTTGTTGGGTCTAATATCCCCTGACCACACACCTCAGAGGGGATGGTTATCCTGTTTGCAAGTGGGATAATAAGGAAACATGTGATGAGACAGCTCTGTGCTAAAATCTAAACTACATCTTTTGATTAGTTAGACATAATTTTTCATCAGTAAACCAGGTGCATCATATCAGATTTCTGTAATATGCTAAACAGTATTTATTGTCATCTGGCACAACTGAACTGCTCTGGCCAATTATGTAAACTTTGAAGGCTGGACTGTTACATCACTGTCATAAGAATTAACACTTTCTTTATTGCACTCTGTCCAAACCTAGTCTGCTTGACAATAACAATTAGTTAAGTTGCATATTGGAACTCATAACATCTTAAGAAAAATGATGAGTAAATAAAAGGCGGTATGGTCTCAGTGAGTATACTGAAGAGTGATTCATCGCCACAGTACACGTGGACTGGTTGGGTCACGGAGATGGAGATAGGGGCGTGTGCAGGGTTTGCAGTGCGCAGCGAGGTTAAAACACACCTGATGTGAACTCCCTGGACTGTGCAATCAGAGGAGAGCTCTGAGCAGGGCTGGGTCACATGGGAGGGAAATCATGACGGGAGACAAACTGGAATCAAACCATTTAGGACTCAAATTGGCCCTGGGACTTCTCTACCCATCTGTCCGACTAAGCCTGGCAGCCCCGGGGCTCCCATTAAGCACAGCAGAAAGAAGCACCAGTGGAGTAAAGCCCAATCTAGATACATGATGTGTTCCTGCTGAATTCGCTCTCTGTCTTTAGAATAGCAGCTTATGTGTGTCAAGGATGAAGACAGACTTATTATATAAGCCGGAACACTTTGCTTTCTTTAGAGAGCAGTTTGTTAATTTGCCTTTCAAAACAAACTCAGGCAATTAATTCTGCCTGGCCTTTACTGATATGTGCAATATTAAAAGGCACACGATGAATAAAGGGTATAGTGCAAAAAAAAGTGCTATTCACACTTACTCGTTCACAAGGTCTTGACAAATGGCAGCGTTGAGGCAAGGGCTAGAGGCGCACTCATTGATGTCTTCCTCACAGTAAAGGCCAGAATATCCCACATTACATTCACAGCTGGAAAAAAAATCATTAAAATTGATATTTTGTCTCAGATGGCAAAAGATCTATCGGTTTCCTGCTGGCACATGCAGAGAGAAAAAATAAAATAAAATTAGAAGTTTAATGATATTAATTATACATATTTATTCTGATTGCACATACAGTACCGTAACAATGGTCTGGACCTAAAGGCTGTATGGCAAGAGCAATTATGGCAGATTTTTTTGGAGACAGTTAACAATTTGACCTGGAATGGTACATTGCATTACTAAATCCATGACAATAATTTTAAAGGAAGTGCATGAGCTCAGAACAAATCTATTAGCACAGGGTTTATCTACTATCACAATTACAGTATAATGGCCTGAAACCTGCACATGAATGATTGTTTCAGGTTCTTATACTCTGGATTTACTAATGTTTAAAGTCCATCACTGCAAAGCCTGACATTTTCTTGCCTCTTAAGAAATGAAAAGCTGGTTATGGATAACGCTCTTTACCTGTAACTGTTGACCCGGTCCACACAGTTGCCCTGGTTTTGGCATGGATTTGAGCTACACTCATTGGTGTCAATTTCACACCAACTTCCTTCAAATCCTGAAAGATAGATGAGATGGTCATGGATCAGCAAGCCCCACTACATCCTGAAAACGTCAGGGCCGATGATAACAAAGGCCCCAGTGAATGCCATTTTAATGGAACTAGCAGCCCCTGTAGCATATCTCATCTTCCAGCTCTCAGCACTCACTGTTTCCCCTTTGAGAGTGTGTAAGTCTAATAATACTTTAGTGCCACAGACAGATTGGTCTGAGGGTTAGTGGTTTGGGCTTTGGGAGGTGTGTGTCTGCGTGCGCAACCGTGCATATGTGTCTGTGTGTGTGTGGGAGAAAGCGAGCGAGTAGGGGGACATCTTGTTAAGTTAGGGTAAGAGGGAGAGGCTAAGCCCAAGAGCTCTTTTGCCCTCTTTCATTAGGGGGTTGAGGGGCAGGATGGCTAAGCAGATCAGCATGGATGTTTTGTTGTACTTTTGAAGGCAGCCTGGGAGCTTGTAATATTGCTGCCTGTCGGAGGTATTCGTCTGGTGCCTGGTCTTCATCTGGTCCATAAGATGATTTTCTGCTAAACAAGTCAAACTAAATGAAAAAAAAGAATGCACCATTGTATGGAAGCAAATAATGGCCATAAAGATTAGAATTGTAGAATCAACCGAAAACCTAACTGAATTCAATTACTACAGAATATATTGAAATTTAAATGACACTAAATTTATACCACTGGCACATAAACCACCTATCTTAATTAATGTGGTATGAATTGTGCTCTTTTAAAATTACAATAGTAAATCTAAAGTTGTACAATTAAAAATAAATATTTCCATTATATATTTTTTTACACGTTTTACAGTCCATAAAATTAAATACTATGTTCAAACTGCTCAAATTCAATAAGTTTAATTTCACATGTCAAAAAACTGCACTTTCACATACTAAAATGAAAGATTTGACCCTCAGTTTTGAGCATCCAGAATACCAAGGATAAGAAATCAAGCTATCGATTTGTTACGGCCATCATTTGCTTCCAAGCCATTGTGTGTCTGTTTCTGCCATTGCATTTGCCGTGGTATGAGTAATGGCAGAGAGATACAATTTCCTGTACAATTCTGCTACCAAACAGTGAGCTCAGACTTCTAAAGACTACTACTGTGTTGTCCCTGCAGTGCTCCATCTGCCGCGCATAATTAAAGGCTATAACAAAGGGTTAATAAAACTAGTTTATAATGAGTGGTAAGGCTGTTATTGGTTCCTTGTCTCATTATGTTACTCCCGCTGCTTCAAGTTAGTTGTACATATATTTGAACTATAATGGATTTTGGATCATGTAAGTATGAATTCTCAGCTGAGAGGACTTGTATTAACAATGATGAGGTTTAAAATTATTTTTGAGACAAGCACATAGGTTTAATCTTGCAAATGTGAAACCTAGGGAGGTTAATACTGTGTATTTGATTAATAATTTTTAACTACTTCTTAATACAAGTCTGATGGTCCCTTGTCTCCTGTCCTGTGTGGAATGATACCATAATGTAATGGCAACAATGATTTTTCTCATTTCAGAATCTACTGGAAACCACAGATTTCTCAGTGCAGATACAGTAAGTGTAAGCCATTATTTGTGGTTTGCTATTCAGCCAGATGAAGTACTGTTGATTATTAAGTGCTGTTGAATAAAAATGGACTAACAACTGGATGGAGCTCTCCTGACTACTCTCACTGTGCAGTTTTAATGAGCTATATTGTATAACATTATGTTTAAAATAAAGAAAGACACATTCCCAATAGAACTAGAGCAATGCTAATGTAAAAGAAAAGGAAGACAGTGACAATGACACAGCTCTGTGCAGCCTGGGATGCAAGAATGAGAGGGAAATCCATGAGACCACAGAGAGCACAGAGCATCTGGTGAATTATGGGACAGCACAGGTTTCCCAAGCTGGTCCGTCAGTCAAAGCAATGGTGGAGCACCTCGGGGACTATTTCGAATGTCACCGGAATGTAATGCATCTTCTGCCAGTAGCAGAGACTGGAGGCTTCTCTTTGACAGAATACAGAGGGGGATACCCAAGGCGCATCCTCACGTAGTCATTCCATCATCTTGCTGGAGCAACAGTATGTGATCACTGCTCCTGCCAGTGAATGTCTCCGAGGAGAAGAAATTGTAGGTAATCCCCAGAGGATAGCGAACTAACTTTGATGGACGTTTCAATTGGAATATGAGTGATGTCTTCATTTTAAGAGTGAGAATTTGTTTTGTACTGCTACAATTGTGACTATAGTCTTCTTATCAAAGCTGCTGTCAGTCTGATGTAACAGTTTCTCAGAGGGGTCATTTAAAATTATATTACCCACAGATTGTGCAATATAGATTATGACCGTTGTCTCTGTGTGCTATCATACAGTGCATGACATGTCAGACATCACTGAACGTGTGTTATTTTCATTGCTACAACCACAGCCAATAATCATTCCAGGTTTTCTGTCAGTTGAATTGTGTTGAGTTTTGTTGTTGTTGCATCAATTTGGCGTAATGTTTGTTATGACACAATACAGTGCACAAATGCAACCACCTGTCCAAGATTCAACAAAACTGGACTGTGGCGTTCTGTTTGACCTCTAATAAAAACAAAAAGTTCAGGAGAATCCATGTCTTTTTTTTAACGCCAAGGGCCAGATGTATAAATGATGTGTTTGCAAAAAACAAACATGCATACTGTACACCATGTCCGACATATATGCTGGTGTATATAACAAGAGAATGTGTGCGCACCTCAAACGTAGTTCAAGACCATGCATACAAATTGCTCACCAGAGTGATCCAAGGTGGAGATGACATATAAGATGGGAGAATGAATCCAATAATAAAACGCTTAGGTCGTTAGTTAATTTCACTGATTGAGTTTTCTTTTAAAACCAACTGATTGAATACTTCTCTAATGCTTCATGATAAACGGAAAATTGACACAGGAACCCAAATAGATTTTATATCTGTAATGGCCTTGTTTGGTGGTCTCCAAGTGATCCATCAGGAAAAACCGTATGCTGCTGTCACTGAATGAACAAGAACTTCCTTCTTATACAAGGAAAACTAATGACTAACATTATAGTGCTGTATATGTGCTTGGCATGGTTTTTTTGTTGACATGAAAAATGTGCCAACGCTACGGCTGTCCGCACAGAAAGCAAAAAACAAAAGTATATGAAAAACAATATGCCACACTGATCCATCACTACAGAGACGAGTGTTACATTACGTCTTAGTTTGTTTTTGAATTCCTGTTACATAATTTACCTGATGTCTATACAAAATGCAACAACGTAAATGGCGACTTAAAACATGCTTATGTAAGATTCTATTGGGGGAAAAGATATGTAATATAGCTGTCAGTTCCAAAAAGTAAATTGACCCAAAAAACAGCATTTAGACAAAAGATAAATGGACAGACAAACCAGATATCAGACTTGTCACCATATCAGTGATTCTCATAATCAAAGGGTTCAGCATGCTTGTGAGTCCTTCACACGCACTGACCAAAAACTGGGTTACTTGAATAAGTGGGTTAAGAATAGAAATCTTTTTGCATGTAAACACTAGCAACTGCAGCCAATTTACCCCACTGCTACACACCTGGACCACCTCTTATGCACTGCTAATGACATCACAAAATGATTAAACACTGAGCTTTTTTAAAATATGTGTTTACTGTACAGCTATTGCAGACGCAGGCCTATTTTTATACATGTACAAATGTAGTCACTAACTTCTTTCTTAAAGTGGTGCACAAGTGCTTAACCACAGCTACTCTCTGGCTTAAACAATGCTCACACCTGACATTGTTCTTTTTCTCCTTTACTTATCTCAAACTAAGTTGCTGATTTAAAAATAGATAAAATAAAATTTTGAGAGTAGAAAGGTTTACTTGTATTAAACTTTACTTGGTGTTACAGGATGACTATATATACATGTAGGATTAATTTAGGGTATTTTTTCAATGAAAATGTTTCTTACTATGTTTTTTTAATATTTATGTTATACACAAATAAACAAGTTGAGATTAATCTCAGGCCACCTGTAAAGGTAATAAACCTTAAAATGCAAAATATTATAATGTATTCTTTACTCCAGCTTTGACCGTGATCATCCTCCACTCTAGTGGCTATGTTAAAGAGCACAGTTTCCATTGGAATATGTGTGGGACATGCTTCTGTCATTTTTTTCCCAAAATTCCAGGTTTTTTAAAATTACAATTTGAGTAAACCACAACATCCCCTCTTAACAGTGTCCTCTGCTGCCCAGCTGTCATAATCTAAATGAAAGAGTACTCTGACTTGGAATAAATGCCAGATGCACTCATCTAGGTCGCCTTCGGCTGTTACCCTGTGCTTACAGCAATAAGCTCCATGAGATGTAGTGAGCGCTTTGGTGACTGTTTTGTGCTGCAAGTTTTGGCTCCCAGGCTGCACATAGGCTGCCTTCAGCCATTTGATTGGTGGGGCTTGCTGGGGTCCTCCGTAGCCTTGCAGTTTTGCCAACAGTAAACATCAATCACTGATGGTAAAATAAATGTAAATTGTATACATGCATACATACATACACACACACACACACACACACACAAATAAAAAAACAAACAAGAAATTATACTTATCCTAAAAATTCAGTTCTTATAACTGAAACTATGCACCATACAGTTGACTCCATGACTTCATTGTGTGCCCCAACATAGGAAACTAAACTTCTTCTCTTGGCTATGCTACATAAAATGAGTATGTTCTGTCAGATCTGTGGCTACAGATTTACACAGAGACAAACTGGGTATTTTACCTGCTGTGAAGCATTCAAGAGTTAAACACCAATATGTTAGAGGCTATTAATGACAGAGAATTTTTATAAAGGTAAAACCTCTAACCACTATGTGCTCACTGAAGCTTTCTTCTGCCTTTATTTATTTAATTTTTTTGCTGAAGCTGGAAACAGAGGTCTCAGAGCTAAAATTGAAGAAAATATCCACATTTTGCCCTCAGCAGTGGAATATCACTAGCATGCTGAGACCTTTGCACGCTTAAGGGGCACACTCTCATACTGAGACTGAACACCTGCTACATTTTAAAATTTTGTGTGTGTCTTCACTTTCAGGATATTAAGCTAAATAATACTTCACCAAATGGAGCTATGATCTACATGCTATGAACTTATTCTTACTATTATTCTATGAGATTTCTTTGATCAAATATCTTTGATCTCAGTAATTGTACTATGGTGAAAAATGGTTATTGTGGAGCTTACCGTCACGTTATATTGAGCTAGTTACATTAACACATTTTTTAGTTTTACAGTTATATCAGTGTTGTAACCTCTATGTTCTACATGCTGCTGCTATCTCAGCCAGGACACTCCTAAAGATTTTTAATCTCAGTGTGGCACTATCTTCATTAAACATTGTATCAACTAATAAGAAGCAAGACAAATGTGGTTTGCAATAAATACATATATTTTGAAGGTATAAGATGGTAAGCTAAATCTTGTTAATCTAGAATAGCACACTGATAAATACAAAAAAAATACAGTAAGTTTCGTTGACCTTGGGTATGAAAAAAGTGCATTTTTTTTAATATCACTATACAGTACCGAGGTCAGTGATAGTCACATACATTTGCCAGGGCATCTGTTTTATAAATTGAGACACCTCTACCATAAGTAATATTATCTACCCTCTCCATAAAAAAGAATAATCACTTTAAATGAATGCAACGAGGATATACTATTTCAACACATCTTTGGCAACACATACTCGCAACACATCTTTTTCAATATCATATTAAGTGTGTGTCAGTTCTCTTGTTGGCACAGCTTCACAGTAGCTCATTAACCAACTGTTTGGTAGGACACAATCTCAATCTTGTGGAAGGTGAAGGCAAGTGTAGCATGCCATGCAAATAAAGGGGTTTGTTCTCCATCTGGCCAGGAACACCTCTGGGGATATTCTCAGCCATGGAGACCAAATGGGTTTTGCATGTAAAGGGACCACACAATACTATTGAATTAATTCACTATACTGCAAGAATCATATTTCTCCACTTCATGCAATAGACTAGAGGAAAACCGATTGTTCCCTTGTCAAATATATCTCCCCTTTAAAACTGAAATGTGCCAACTTGTCACCCAAAGCCCAATGAAAAGGTGGTAATGGGCATAGGCACACTCTAATACAGATGGGAATTATGGAATGAATTTTTTAATAAATCTTAAACATTAAGTGCTACAGTCACATAGCGTTCTTTCCATTGTGTGCAAAAAAGAGACATCATTACTTTTCAGAACCTCTGAATAAAAAAAGGAATGTAACATTCACACACTTTGTTATTGCTTTTGTGCAAATTTTACCAATCCAATCAAATTTTATATGCATCTTTCCCTCCAAAAAAGACTAATTTGACTATGATGTTGAAGGATAACGGATGTGATGAACGGCTGTACAAAAGAATTACCCTAAATGGTAATATATAACGTTTAATGGTATACAACACCAATTATCTGTGGCTTCAACTTCAAAGTATGTGTCAACAACACTTAAAGAAAAATTGTATTATTTTACAAACCAAGAAGGTTGAATGTTCTGAATTAAATTAAAAGAAAAAGTCTATCATTTTTCGGAGCTTGACAGAGTTGAAGGACATGCAACAAAAGTCCTAGATCAGATTTCAACCCACAATGTTGTAGTTTACATGTGCATAATGTTATGTGTGCAAACAGTTCAGCAAACTGAGCAAGGACACCAAAGCCTACTGTATAGATTGTGTACAGGACTCAGAATCTGATGCAACTCTGGCTTGTACTGTTTTCTGTGTTGACTGATGCCATGCGTGTTTGTTTCATTTGTTGTGGTTGTCGGCCAGTAACCCTCACCTCAACCTCTACCCTAACTCTCCCATTTTCAGGTTGCTCTTCTATCAGTTTTGGCACTCCCTGCTGAGGCTGCTCATTAAGAGGAAAGTGGAACATCTGTGCTGGTCAGGCAAGATGACTTAGGCCTCCTGGCCAGAGCCTCAGCGGAGAGTCACTGCTAGGAAGAACAAAAACTTCAGGAGCCCTCCACAATCAAGAGAGGATAACTGCTTTCCTTATGTTTCTTCTTTATAAGAATATTCTTTTAACTGGCTCTGGTTTTATTCTGGCCTCCAGGTTCTCAGAGTATACCTTTGTAGACAAAACTCATTTCCATTGTGGCTGTGTTTTACAAATCCTTTAATGCTACTCCCAGTAGGAACCACTAATGGCTGCCTTAAGTTCCTCTTGAACTGACGAAGAGTAAAGTCACCACATCACCTTTTTGGTCTGATATAGTCTAGTGAAGTATCATGGGGAAAACTATAACTGCATACTTAGCTTTACAACACATACAGCAAGTTTCAGAAAAACTATCATTACTGGCCACAAAAAGTTTGACAGTCTCCATCAACTATCTATCAGTAATATTAATGTTGCCTCCAGTGTAACTTCACATTAGAAATTAGGATCTCTTTAATTAACAACTAGCTAAAAAGTAGCATTTAGCCAGAATTTAAACATACATATAAGTAAATATTTTTTTCCCAGTACATAAATTTGCCCAACCAATTCTAGACTTTTGAGACTGTTACTGATTTTGATGAAATTTGATTACAAAAATCCAACAATGATAAAGTCATTATAAAGTCATCAGGATAAAATACATTTTTACATAAGCACATAACATACCCAAATATTATCAAAAAATTGTAACAAAAACACATACTGAGGGTGAAACTTTCCATCTCCCAGCTAATTTTTCAAAAATTCAAAAACTTTCTCTCTCTGACTGGCTGACTATTGCTGCCACACCGTCTCCCTAAATATCTAAAATGATTAAATGATCCAACATTTTCATGTCAAAATTGGTGAAACAGCAAGGAGTAACAGCTTGCTTCAAAAGCACTTCAATAACACCTGCGAATTACAAACAAATGCAAAATACACCCCAAGTCTAGACCACTGATATATTCCATAATACAACCTTGTTAACAGCACGAACCCTCATGTTCACCCTGAGGCATGTTTTACCATGGTGCAGCAGCCATGATTTCCAACTGTGCTCATGTATAAGAGTACAAACTGTCTGTTTTTGAGTGCTGACCATATGGATTCAACTAAGCTGCAGTTGGAATGTATACCATGTGACACCAAAGTTTTCATTTCATAACTCAAGAATGAGTATCTATAGCAAATAGAGAGGTATCCATGAATTTTAATGCAGTTTTGCTGTGCACTTAAACTTGATTTAAGAACATACTGCTGCCATACTGTGATTTGTTCCAATTACACAACCAAGGTCTGACTGAAATACCTGTACACTCATGTTGTAATAATGCAATGCACAATGCCCTTCTACCACACACCATGCAAAATAGCAAATAAGCACAACTAAAAGCCATTGACAAATGGACTAGTTGGTGTTGACTTTATAACAAGTCAACCGTGGGTAATCTTTACTATGTGGTGTCCACTTGAGTGTTTGGAATTCAGTTCAATTCAATAAACTTTTATTTACATAGCACCATCTCATAATAGATACAATCTGATGTAATTGCACTTTAGAGCAGGTCTACACTGTACTCTGTGTTATATTATTTACAGTGACCCACCAATTCTCACCATGGGCGACAATGGCAAAGAAAAACTTCCTTTTAACAGGTAGAAACCTTGAGCAGAACCTAGGTTCAGGTGAGTGGCCATCTGCCTCGACCGGTTGGGTTGAGAGAGAGAGACGGCAAACAGCTGCAAGCTGCGTTGAATGGGCCCGCACCTCGGGGGGAGCGACAGCTGTGGTCTCGTCATTGGAGGCCGGCTGTCACGGCTCTGAATTCGACACTGCACTTATCAAACATGAGAAATATGGAAAAAATCTGACAACGTGTGGTCGAGGTGCAACAGTTACTTCTGTTGAAAAACTGAATCTGTTAGCACGCTTGCTAATTTCGACCGATAACATGTTAACCCTTTGCAGTGTTCTTGCACCATTTTAAAAGTCAAATTTAATGCTTTTTAAAGAGGTGGTATTAGGTTCATTTTCAGGTTCAAAATCTTAATTAGGGGTTGTACCAGAACAGGTTTACATGGTTTCATTTTCAAAAAAACCCATATTTTTCTCATACTGTACATTGCTGCAGCTCCTCTTTTCACCCTATGTGTTGTACGCTCTGCTCTTGAGATACAGAGTGATGCATCTTACTTGTACAAAATCTTTGTTGGGAGTTGCACATGCGCAGTTCCCAGGTAAGGACTACTAGCCAATCAGAAGCAGAGAAGGGCGGGTCGTAAGAAACAAGGTAGTGTGATCCAAATCAAAGCCACTACAGCCACTTCTGTCGTCAGCTGTGTAGATTTTGAATACTGACAGTTTTACAAGAAGTGATGGCGGAACAAAAGTGTGATGAATATTTTCAGAGTTGAGGAGCTCCGCAAGTGGCAGCGGGGGGAAGCCTGTGCCCACGGGAGGAGTGTGTGAGGCCAGACAGCCGCCCGCTCACAGAACCCTCTGCTCCCGCTGTCACACAGACCGCTGCAGCAACAACGGCAGAGGAAAACACAGCTGGAAGGTTTTCATACCGCTTATCTGTCTTTACATTCTGAGTAATGTTGAAACGTTTTAACCGTAGACTGTATATTAAGAGCTGTGTGGATCACTGGTGTGTGTGTGTCGAATTGAACATTACGTCGCGGCCGTTGTGTGTGGCGTCGTTATCTCTGGGTACTATCTGCAATGGAAAACGGAGCAGGGCCGACTAGAGTCGAGTCTATCGATTTGTGCTATGGTAGCATTTTTCAATGGTATGGTAGTTCAGCGTTTAGTCCTCATGGTAAGATGTGGAACAATGATGTTGTGTGGTTGTGGACTGGTAATAACTTACACCATCTGGTAGGTTACGGTCGCAGTCGGCTTTGATTTGGATCACACGACCTTGTTTCTTACGATCCGCCCTTCTCTACTTCTGATTGGCTAGTAGTCCTTACCTGGGAACTGCACATGCGCAACTCCCAACAAAGATTTTGAACGAAGATTTTAGTAAGATGCATCACTCTGTAGCTCAAGAGCAGAGCGTACAACACATAGAGTGAAAAGAGGAGCTGCAGCAAATTAAGATTTTGAACCTGAAAATGAGCATAATACCACCTCTTTAACTTGCGTCTCCCAATCTTGCAGCCATGACTGACGATAATATGACTGGCAGCCAGTGGCGGCGTCTCGCATTGTCAATTACTAAAAAAAGAAAATCATACAAATTGACGCTAATTAGGGGTTTTAGGCGACTGTGCACGACAATTTTCCCACCAGCCTTAAACGCACCATCGGCCAATTTAATACCTACAGCAAATTTATGGTAAATTCAAGACAATTTAAGACCTTAATTTCCCTGATTTCAATTTAAGACATTTTAAGACTTTTTAAGGAGCCGTGAGAACCCTGCTTTGCTAACTTGCTTTGCTAGATTTTCTAAATGTTGTCATACCAAATGGATCAAATTCTGATCGTGAATGCTTTCACAATGTAAGTCATTGGGAAAATGTATTTTGAGGTCCATGTGCATCAAGTGACAGACCCAGAAGTTGTAATTCCATATTGTGCATATTGTCAATAATTGCTCACTATTTGGCCAATATATTGAATTGGCAAGGCATACTTCCTTGGGCTTCAAGAGGCTTTTTTTTAACTTTACAGATGATACATTTGCCTTGTAGGGTTTCAGACATCTAGATGAAATATACTCTGTAGGGGGCTCCGCCAAGCCACCTCTCACACCCATGCCCCAGAACCATATCAAATAACGAAATACACCCTTTCTTAGGCGTGTGCCAAGTTTTGAGTATTCGAGAATCCCTAGGTGTCTTAAGGCTAAAAAGTCGTTAGGGGGTGCTACAGAGCTGACGTGCCACTCCCAAGCCCAATGTAACATAGAAAACTTGTGGTGTAAAGTTTTGTGACTTGAGACGTGGGATGAGATTCTTGTGGCAGTAAATCTGGCAGACAAATTCAAATTTAATTAGGTCTGGGAATAATGTAAGGCCTACACAGTTTCTTTGACAAATAACCTACACTGACTGGTAAATAACAAGTCTGTAAAATTGCTACGCTGGAATCCAGCCATGGGTTGTATAACAGCTCCGTGTTTGTTGATTAGTAGCTATGTAGGATGGATTTATGGTGAACAATAATGGAGAGTAGTGAGTCACCATGCTTGTGTGAAGTGAAAACGACCAAGCCCACGCAAAGCTCTTGGTGTAATGTATGCAGCCAGCACCTAATTTCCTATTCCTCTCCAAGGAAGCCTTCTGAAACTAACCCAGCCGCTCTATTTATATCTGGCAACATCTTTTCATCTCCGCGCTGATAGAGCCATTAGGTACAACACAACCCTATAGCATCTTAACCTGCACACTGATCAGTTTGAATGTTAAACCATCATCATTTATAATTCCTATGCTATAAGGGGGTTTACTAATAAACTTCCAAACAGGTCATTTCAACAAAGTGTTCTTTTTTATATAACTGGCAGAGCTTATGCATTGAAGATGAATTAGACTATCATGTGTTTCATTTCAAATGTGTGTGTGTGTGAATTCAGGTCTGAGAGGATGCGTATGTCTGAGTCATTTATGAAGGAGCGAGACAACAGTATGCTTTACATGCACAAAGTAACGTGAAAATATCTAAACTAGAGTAACAGTTTCATTTCAAAGCTTTTCCATTTGCAGTAATTTGATTTCCTCTTTCCTATCAGTACTCAAATGCAATCAAAAAGTCACAAGAGACAGACAGCCCACAACACCAAGCTGTCTATTGAGCCATATTTTGGCACAATTTGGAATATGGCCTTTTTCTAAAACAACAGTTCATTCAGTGTTTCCCACACAGGCACTTTACTGCAATGGGCCGCCCAGGTATGTTAACGGCCACTCAAGAATATTTGGTGACATATTGTAGCATTTTTCAGAGAAACACAGAGTCATTATGTAACAAGTTGCGACACACTGGATATTTTAGAAGCACGGACCAGGCAAAGCGACAGTGAACACAATAGTGCAGATGCAAGTCGTTAGCTACCACATTCGTTTTGTTTTGAGAGGCTAACATACGGCAGAATCGCGGGAGGACAAGTCCAGAAGACAAGTTCTGTTGTGGCCTAAACTGACATAGCACCAAGACATACAGGGAGAGACCAAAAGAAGCGAGGCACACTGACATGTTTGCAGCAGAGTTACGTTAGGTCTGTGAGTGTGAAGAGAACTGAAGGAGGCATTAAATAAGTGATTGTCAGTTAAATTAGGTGGACAATGAAGAATAATTAAAACGGTGAAATTACAAACAAGCTAAGTTCCTACAAATAGTAAAAACATGCTCGCTAAAACACACATCCCCCCAGCCAACTTCGCAAAAAATAACGATATATATTTTATACCGGAGTTCTGCCTAACAGTACCGGGATATGACTTTTAGGTCCATATCGCCCAGCCCTATCTATCACTGAGAAAATCCATTGTCACCAGGGCTGACTACGAATAGTCAAAGATTCGACTTTTCGTTCGGCGGATGACTGTGTCAATCTCACAGTCAATGATCATGCCGTATGGGCGAAATGGGAGTGCACAACATCTGATTTTAGTTTTCTCCCATACAGCCTATCACAATACACATTTCAAAGTTTAATGCAGTAAATAAACATGTACAAAGAATAAACTTTAAATAAATGTTTTTAAAGTGCGTAAATAAATCCAAAATTGTAACCCTAACCCTGGGTCGTCAGTGTGCATGTGTACGCGTAGTTGTCGGCAGCACAGCACACACGCAAAACTTTACACAAGACCGGAGAATGACAGGTGCACGAGCGCGAGAGAGAAAAGGATATTCAGAAAGCTTTAGCTGGAAATTCACAGTGCAGCTCTGCAGGTTCTCAAGATTAAAATGAGCTACCGTTGTGTAACCCCCCAACCCACTCGCAATCACCGCACACAAAGACACACATGAATCGACTATCAGTCGACTATAGGCAGGACTTCACGATTCTGATTCGACTATGTAAATCCGGGGGGACAGCCCTAATTGTCACAGACATGAATTCTTTTTTATGTAGGGATATTGCTGAGGGGCAAGGATCTTAATTTACAGATCTGCTGGGCTTTGTTAGTTTTTTTATTTATTAGATGGCTTGCTTGTGGGACCTAACAATGTTAAACAATGTTATTTAATTGACTTAATTAAGTTAAATGTTAGAAGAAACAGAGAAGCACAAGGCTCTCGTACATGTATGTATTTGTGACTTTCATCTCCATATTCTATCCTGCATATTCCTGTTTACAGTAATACAGTGTTCAATGGTAACTCTAACTGGTCTTTATTTCAGAGTGTGTGCTGTGACCAAAACATGGTAATACGCACAGTTAAAAGCACGTTTGTCTTTTGCCATTGTGATGGGAGCTAATGGGCTACCCAGATGGTTTGTTTAGACAGTTAATGAATGAGTGAAAGAAAGCAAAATATGCAACAGCATTATGCAAAAGAGAAAGAACTATTTTATCAGGAACTAATTGCAATGACATGCATGATAATGTATTAAGTACTGATAGGTACACAGTGGGCGAATAGGATGTAGCCATGTAACCAGGTTTTTAATTAGGTAGTTTAAAAAAAAAAAATTAAAATCATTTAGTTAAACTAAGGATAATGATTTTAATCTGGGTCTTGGCCCAGCCTTGCGAGGTTCTGTTTCTATAAATAAACATCATCTGAAGGTAATATGTACTGTAATGCATACACACGTAGGAAACAGCCCAGAATGTAGTACACTGTCATCTGATTTACCATGGACTGTAAAGAGAACAACCCACCACTGGACATAACTACTGTTGGTTATTTAAAGTCATCAGCAGAAATCAAACCAAGATAAAGCAGTAAATAAGTTATTCTCATAAAAAGGTCACAAGCCAAACTTGTCTGGCTTTGCTGACTATTCTTCGCAAAATGTTGAAGGAAAAATGTGTAAAAATCCAGGAAATGTATTACAATCAATAAACACCAACTTTCTTCACGTGATCAATCATGTGATCAAAACATTGAATAGTCTAGTCCAATCTAGACTACATTCCTGCTACGCTATTTAATCCTCTACCAAATGGCAGCATAAAATAAAACTTTTTCTTTTTTGTATGAATCACTCATTGTTAGAAATCAACCTTGTAGGAAAATCTTTACTGTTGTTTTTTTTCCATAGGTGTCGGAAGTACAGTTGAACATATAATTCATGCGCAAGACAACAACATTCATTGTCTCCATTGATATTTTTTGGAAAACTTCATACATTTCAGAGAGAAGATACAAATGATGCACACCTGACTGTGACAGGAATATATTTCTTCTTCTTTGCTATAACATTTTTGACCTATGATGTGCATGTTTAACTTGTGATTTTTGAATTTGTGTTCTTCAAAGTACTTTAACTGTGTAGTAACCCATTGAACAAAATGGTGTAGTTACTCTCGAAAAGCGTGCTAGAGGGGGGAAAAAAAGCACTATTAGCATGAGGTTGTGGCAATGTGCTCACTCACCAGCTGGGCATCTGCAGGAGGCTGTTCCATTGGAGCGTGTCAGGCAGGTGGAGTTGTTCAGGCAGGGATTGTGGAATGGGTCACAGGGGTCATGAGGCTGGTTGCACAAGGGGCCACTGAAGAAGGGAGGACAGGTGCAAGAAAACTCCCCAGGTAGGTTTGACTCCTGACACTGAGCTCCATTTAGACAAGGTCCAGAATCACACTCATTCACATCCTCTGCACAATCCACACCTGTCCAGCCTGGTGAGCACAAACACCTTGGATACACCAGAGGAGATATGGCACTGTCATTTCAGCATAAATTAGAATGAATCCTAAATAAACACTTAAAACTTCTTAAGTCCATTTATAAGGGTGTCATCCTCTGCTAAAAAGGGATATAGCAGCGGTGCTGCAGCCACATACATATACTTTTTTTTAATTCAAATGATCTACAGGACACACTTATCTGTGTACACAGTTCTACAGTACGTTCATGTAGGTTTGTGAGAAACAGTGCAGGGAATTTACAGGTTAATTGGACTACTGGTCAGAGCAGCTTTTCATTCTGGACAGCTGAATGTAGGACACAGGAGGTTAGAGCACTGAGTGGGGATTAAATGGAAATGTATGCGTGCTAGACACAGAAAGAGAGAGACAGAGACAGAGAAACAGAGAGAGCGAGTGTGAGTCTGAAGCATCAGCTCTTAAGGCAGGTGAATATTCCACTTGGTGGCAGTGAGTACCCGAGCACTACCAACCACTCCACCTTGCATTCCTTTTCATCCCCCAACTTTTCCACCTGAAGCAGTTTTACATCTCCCCAGCGAGAAGGGGGGCATTAGCTGAAGCAGATCCACCAGCTTTTTCCTCCAATGAGTCACAGATCCCCAGAAACCTTTTCATGCTGTGAGCCATTGATTGACTCATTTGTTTTACCTGCCATCTGCAATTCATTATCTCCACTGCCAGTGGAAGGACATATTGCTATCTCTGAACGGCTTCTTTTTCTGCATTTATTAAGTGACTGATGCACCTCGTGAGGACAGCGCCCTCGAGCCAGCTCGCACACCTACTTGTAGCTGTTGAGAAGGTCTGTGCAGGTGGCGTTGTTTTTGCAGGGCTGAGATAAACATTCATCAATTTCTTGTTGGCAGAACTCCCCCTCCCAGCCGGAGTGACACTCACACTCATAGCTCTGCAATACAAAAAAAGGAAACACCGTTGGATTAACATTGAAAAATGGTGACACCTTCCATCTGTACATGTCTCAGTATAGTAATTTAGATAGTTAGACCCTAGTATTTAAAATAGCAAGACACACCATTAAAATATAACTAAAAAGTATGATAACATAATGAAGCTAAACGCATTCTGCCACTTATTTGTTTACTTAGTTATACCTGTTACAGTGTAGTAAACAAATGCTTAATATACTTGATTAAATTCATCTCAATTTTCTCACAAATGTTGCAGAATAAAACCTCCCACTCACAAGACGATCTTTCCTGTGGAAATCTGTTTAAACTGTGGAAGAGTCATGCTTGTCTTAAATTTTCACATGGCTGCTGTGCAGATGTATTCCTTCCACCACCCACCCTCCGGATAAAATGCACGCCTGTTTGTGTCCATGCCATTCGAAATATATAGTACAAGCCTTTATCAAGCATACAATATTACCGCTGTGTATTTTGCATGGAAAGGAATTTTCATAGACAAGCAAACGTGTAAAATATGTTTCATTTAAATTTGTCAGAATGTCTTTCTATAACCAATGAATATGTTGTTTTCACTGTACAACAGATAGACTTATATATAGCTTCTTCTCATTTTTTCTTTCCTCCAATTACAGCAGCATGTGGACGTCCTTTATTTCATCATTGTAATCTGCATTATGATAATTAATCTTGGAACAGGAGATAAATGGTTGCTGCCTATTACTTTCTAAGGTACAAGTTTAATCTAAAGTCATCTTTGCATACAGGATGATGCATACAGTAGTCATATGGTCAAGGGTTTTTTCAGGATTCCTCATTGCCAACATCCTGTCTAAAGGTCCTGGGTGCTGCTGGTTGAATGCATGCTAATCTGTATTTCATACACTGGAGGGGAGCCGTTAAACTCTGTCTGATATAATTTGTACACTGTGGGCCCTATGGTGGTGGGGAGAAAATGCCGTCATCTCATGATAAATTAGATACCTCCAGGAGACTCCAATTCCTTACCCCTGGCAATAGAACATAATCTCATTTTTGCTGCTAAGTCACCTTCAGGGACCGCAATTCTCAAAAATAAGCTAAAGCTCTGTGGGACACGGTGTTCAGAGAGAAGAATAGCTGCACTGTAAACAAGACTGTGTGAAGGGTTTTCCAAAAACTGTACCTATTTGAATAATGAGTTGAGAAAAAAGCTGTAACATTGAAACAGGGAACAGTGAGACTATAAAAATATTGGTTGAAATCACATTATATCCCAAATCCCACACCCCATTCTCTTCAAATGTAGTATCCATTTGTCTTTAGATTTGGGGTATTTAGTTCCCAGTAAATTACAGTGAAATGTTTTAACCAGGATTCTGAGCTTCCCTTCATGAACTGATAGAGTTAGGGTTAGAAGTTTCTTGTAGACGATTTTATAATAAAAAAAATCAGCATTTATTCTTCAGTTTTCCTAAAAACGTGCAGGAGCCCTTTCTTTAAATCAGTGTGTCTTGACAACGACCTAAGAACATGCTAGTTTGTTTCAGGTAGTACCTATAACTAATAGTAAGTTACCAATGAAAGCCTAAAGTTATTTTTATGTGGACATTGCCCACATACTTTTCACACTTGAGATGTAAAAATCCAACAGGCTGGCTTTGAAATCTCAAAGCGTGGTTTAACAATCAATAATCCGGCTTTAATAATTTGTGACTTGTTGGATAAAATACAGATCATTATTGACCAGCTGTTTTGGAAGACGTTTAGTGCCACGCTGAAAGCTTAACAAGTAATTGTGAAAATGTCAAAGTTAAGTTTGAATGGTTAATGTTTACTATTGAAATTAATTTGAGTTTAACATTTTGTGCTGTAAAATAAATACTTATGAAAGGTTCTGAAGTACTTTGTAAGGGCAACTTTTTCTCCTCGCCATGTGGCTCCTCTGGGACCCCATAGGCTCACATCAGAAACATGCTGTTTTTGTTAAATAGATCTCATCTTTCTTTATGTACACATTATGTACTAATGTTCAAGAGCACAGACTTATTTTAAACCTGAACATTTGGTATGGATTGTATAACAAAACTTATCTGTCTTTGTCGAATGAGGGAAAAAAAAAAAACTAACCCAAAGAATTTATCTATGACACATCTGTTTCACTACTGCAATCTGTTAGTAAATAAGCATCTGTTGGAAAAAGGCCCCTGGTACTCATTGCACAGTTTGTAAGCAGCATTCAGCTCCCAAGGCCTTTTTGCAGCTGCAACAGATCAATGTTATTGGCTTAAAAAACACTCGAATAACTACAGAAGTAAAGCTGTGCCTTGCAAAAAGAAAGTCTTAAAATGTTCCTTAAAACCCAAGTGTGTGCATCTGTGGAAACAGACATCAGCAGAGAAGGACTCTGCTGTGTTGTGAAGGGACTGTTTACAGAATGTAAAGTCACTGAATAACCATACAAAAATCTAAAATAAAGAATCATCAAGAGATTAACCTTTTTAAAAGGTGTCTAATTACTTAGACAAAAGAAATAATTGTTGCATTGTTTTGGAAATCTAAAAAAATGGCACTCTGGGCAAAATATGGACACTGTGATGAGTATGCATTTCATACTTAATATGTCTACTGTAAACTCTTCTGTTTTTCCGCAAGTATACTTAGTAACCTTTAGGTCATTTTGGCACATAAAGAGCCCAGCTCACAATGCATACATGGCATAACTGGCATGATTTGTCTATTCGGAGATGCAATAAGGTGCATTTACACTATTGTATCTTAGAAGACATTTCCTTTTCCTTGTTTTACCCAGACACCTGAAATTTTAAATACTTGCATCTCCTCATGCTCAAAAAAGTTCCCAATAACAATAACACCAATAAAGTCTACCTGATTGGTGACAATATATAAACCTCATCATCATCATTGCAGCAGCTGTAGCAGAACCCAGAGCCATTTAGCCATATTTTATTATTTTTAATAAAACACCAATATTCATATTATGGCACTGATGTCTATATTTTACTGCAATATAAATGCTTTTAAACATTAACAGCATGACAGTCACAAAAGGTAATAGGCAGCACCTTGTGTAATTCAGATCTGTCAATATTCTACAATCAACTGTAGAGTATTTCAACTGGTTACCAACTCTAGTGATTTACAGGACATCAGGTCAGGGCATTTTAAAGACAGTTAAAGGCCATTACATCACCCCATTACACTGCCAAAAAAAAATGTGTCCACTTACCAGATGGAGGTCCTTACATGTTGAGTTTGTACTGCACAAATTGTTCACACAGTCATCAATGTCTTGCTCACATCTCAGCCCAGCATAACCAGGATTGCAAAGGCAGTAAAAGCCATCTACAACTGAAACAAAATCAGAAGGACAGTTACAGCACCTTGCATCATAAATTAATTCAGTCCCTCGGTCGTTCCTACTAATGTACTACATATCTACACAGGTAAGTAGTAAGTGCTGATTATGAGCATAAAGTAAAATCACCCACTGTGATTTCATTTTTTAATGGATATGGCCATATATAAATGCCTTGTGCTGAATCAGTCAAACCTGTTGTTGCTAAATCCCTGTGACAGGTTCCCGCCCTCTGCATCAGTCTGACAGAGTATGACACCCTAACCATCTTTAAATGAACCTGTCTGCAATAGCCATTCAGTCCTCTTTTCTCCTACTACTTTCCTTGTGCCTGGTCTTTACTTATCCCACTCTTTCTCAATGAAAGCCTGAAAGCCTTGTCATCTGTTTTCACACTCTCAACACACTTCCAACACATTGAATGAGGGGGGAAGAAGTACAACAGAGGGAGAGAGCCCATTCCTGGGCCGTGCTTTATTCAGATGTTAGAAATGTGCCAATTTCTTCCATCAGAAGTTAAAACTTCACACGTCTACTAATCCATTCCTCCCTGTCTTTAATTATTAATATGGTGTTAAAGAGGGATGCATCATTCTGTTTCTCCAGCACAACACTGGTGTACAGGCAGCCAGTGACAGAGGTAATTGCAGTTCTTACAGGACTGAATTTATTACTTCCCCAGTCAGGGTCCCAGGATTCTTCATTATCCCAAAGATTTACCACGTAATCTATGCTGTCACTCTGTCTTGGTGCGTGTAGCTGCTATTACTCTCATTAAATGCTTTAGGTCCTGGGTGGCAGCAGCATTACTCATCTCAGCCACTGTGGCTATGCAGTGCTCTCCCTGGTGGTTGGCTGGCTGCTGCTGAGCGCCGGCCAATAGGTCCTAGAGGCCTGCCTCACTAACCTAAGGTGAACTGGCTGTGCTCAAAATTAGTCAAGACAGCTGGCCGAGGTCTACTGTAGCACAGATAGGATACTCTCAGATAGTGATCCACAGCCATCACTGTTTTGTCACAGCATAAGCCAGTTGAAATAACATTGGCAGAATTTGTTGAGATGCCATGAAGGGTGGAAGGTAATACTACTGTAGTAACTACAGCATAGATATTTTGCTACAGAGACAATTCTACTTTGACTCTGCACAACTGATAGGTACAGTAATTGCAGTTATTTTAAAATAAAACATTTAACAAGGATGTGTGCAGTTCTTAATTTTTGTCCTTTGCAGTACATGTAAAAAATATTAACCGAAATACACAATCATTGGCCACCTGGGGATAAACAACAATGCGTTTTAATCACTTTTGCTAGAGATGGAATACACAGAGGTAAAATCATTGGATGAAAAACAATACTGTGCTTTCAGTTTTGACTGTATTAATTATGTCATGTATCATCCATTATTGAAATTACAACACAACATTGATGCTTCATTGATTTTCTTCTGCAGTAATGTTAAGGAACTAATCAAGCCTACTCCAGCAGGTAATGTCCTAGATCCTCACATCAGATGGAATAACTCCACTCTCATAACACCCTTATTAGCTGCAACGGTAACCCAATTGAAAACTGCCTGTCAGACAGTAAGTGAGCAAAATGAAATTTGACATATCCATTGCACATGTGTGTGTTGCTTCCATCTTGAGTACCTGTTATTAAGCATGTTTGCAAGATAGGCTGTTTTTTTTACCATCATAGCAGAAGCCGTGAAAACAGGGGCTAGAGCTGCACTCGTCCACATTGATTTCACAGCGGGGGCCAGTGAAGCCCCGGCGACAGTGACAGCGGAAACCCAAAGGGAAATGGTCCTGATCCAACTCCTCCACACACACTGCACCGTTCTCACATGGATTACTGGCCTCACAGGGTAAGAACTCACAATTATGACCTGGAGTGAGGAAAAAAAATACATGTTGGATGACCATCCAGCAGACAACAATCTATATAGAAATACAATGGAACTGCAAACATGCAGCTATTAAACCCATATTGTGTGTTTCCTTGAACCTGTCACTGTGGTAGACTACATGCTGCGTCAAGCTTACTCATTGAACAAAGAGACAAACAGTTCAACAGAAAGCCACACAATGTCTTAAAAGAGTTATGATCCAGAGTAACTTTCTTAATTTTTGTTTTATGCAGTTACAGCAGTTAACTCTTTAAGAGAGAATAAATTACCAAAGTAAACACAAATAACGAAAATATTTGCAATTACAGATTATCCTTGCAGATATATAGTCAAACAATCTGGATGCTGGATTTCTTTTACAACCGTTAAAACTAACAAGTGCAGTCTTCATTTCATCCATTTCAGTGGCAGAACATTTGAAAATAAAATCACTGATAATATTATCTAAAATATTACAAGGTTTGTGCTTTTGAAAAAACAATTACCAAATGAATGGTCTCCGTCCTCAGTTCTGATTGGCCGTCATGTCCCATGCTGATTTAAAACAAGTGATAAAAGCACACCTGTGGTTGTGCAGCACTCCATCAAATTACTAATGTGCTAACAGCAGCTTACCTTTTGCATGATTAAGACTTTTGTGTCACTTTGCTGTCACTTTGTTTCAGCAAACTGCTAGAACTGTACAGGCAACTAAAGCGCCAGACGCCATTATATTCAGGTAATCACTCTACTCAAGCACAAATAAGAAAGTTTTCCTAAAGCACATGCAGCACATCGGACCAAGCAATGCATGTTAAAAGTGAAAAATTGTTACGAACATGCAAAACTAACCATAAAACCATTGTTATGTTTCCCACCTCTGATAAGTTCTTGAAAACAGTAACAGGAAGAAAAATTTAGAGAAAAAATTGTTACAACATTCTTAAATAAATTGCTGCAAAAAATTATCAGCAAAAAATCCTGGTGAAATTGCTTGCTTATTTTTAGAGGAACTGGAAATACTGAAATTCTGCACTTTAATATTGTGAATACTTCTGACATTATGTAACAGCTTCCCAGTCGCACAATATGCTGGAAACAATAGTGCAGTCTTGTATTGATAGTTTCATAGAAGAACTACTTCAAGATGAGGCAATAGCTACTTTCCTTGAGAAAGAAGTGGCTGCACTATTTTGTCAAACACACAGTGCTGTCAAAATGCTTACTTAGTTGGTCTTTGTATAAGGAGGGAGTGATATTAAAGCTCCATGTAGCATTATTTATATATAAACAGTGAATCAAATGATACTCTGTAGTCTGAAAGGGTTGCCAGTCCTGCCAGTCTCATCGAGAATCAACAACCCATTCTACAGCTGTTTGTAGCTTTCAGTATTTTTTGAGTTCTGGTAGCTCTCACAAAGTCTAGGACTGGAGTGCAGCAAAGTTTCCACGGCCAGGTCCCTTATTTTATTATTAACCTACTTGTGCTGTGGCTACCTACCATTTGGAGGTACTAAGGAATATGCAATGTGTATACACAGACTTGGAGAGAGAGTGGAAACAGGCTTGTGTATTAAATCAAAGAAGACAAAGAAGTTCAATTTGTTTTAGACAAACTGGGCTTCTAAGATGTGTGATCTTTAGTGAGGAAGATGGATGAGGTGCTGATTGGGTCTAACAACAATCTGGGGCAAACCAAGGCTTTGGCTTTTTGCAGTTGAAATCTTCAGCAACAAATTGACTTGTATTGCGGCTGGGATTAAAACCGGAGCGATTATGTTTGAGGTGATTCTACATTAGTTTGATAATGTGAGGCATTAAATTTGTTCTTGAAAAAGGTTTTAAGAGAAGTCTATTTCAGATTCATGTTTCTTAAACTGCAGAATTATTTGCTCATGTGTTCTCACAATGATGAATCCCATTGTCCTCATAAAATAAAAGCATATGCCAGTTGTTCCTAATTGGCATAGGTCAACTCCCCACCAATCCCCATAAAACGGCACACACAGAAATTGAAAAGAAACGTTGAGAGAGAAGTCAAGAATGCCCAAACGGAAATCTAAAGACGGTGGTGCACCGGACTCCAAATGTAAGATACATTTCAGTATATCTGAAATAGAGGTACTGCTGCAGCTAATGAGCTGCTATATTTAGTACCATCTGTATAATACCAAAATAACAGTGTAATACGTAGGAGCAGATGTGGTGTTGAGTGACGCTACAGTGGTCAGTTGCACTGCACGTCTGACACTACACCTAACACTTAAAAAACAGAACATTTCCAGTTACATCTAGTGTAACATATCAGTGCAGGGGTATGTGAAGCTGATGCAGGCAGGTGCAAAGCACTATGTCGCCACACCAGACGCGACACCTAACACTTCCAACTAATCCCTTGATGCAGTCTTCTAGGAAGGCTGTATTTATCCAGAGAGAGAAAAAGAGGATTACTATTCGTTCTGCACCATGTGTGTCATAATTGTAAGTATGTTTATTATTATGCTTTTATTGTGTAATATGTAGGAGTATATAGCTAAACTATAATTAATTTTCTATTAACTAGCTAGTTAATGTGATGTAGTTCAATTATCACCCATTTTACCAAAATCGAAACCCTAAATAACGTTTACTGTGGTTAAAGCAAGAAAGTCAGTAAATCCATCTAAACTGATCTCGAATGAATATGGGTGATTCTTCAGTATCTGCTGTCCACAGATGCTTTATACTGTATGAAAAATCTTCTCCTTCAGTTGAAAATGAAATTCCAGTAGCATCTGAAGGCAGCAGCACTTATATGTTGATAAATCCACAGCATTTGAGAAGTGCCATTACACAGGGCAATTGCAAAGGGCCGTTTACCTTCATTAAATCGCCTGAAAAGCCTGCAGGCTTCTACATTATAACCATACAGACCTGGTACGAATGACTATTGATATGTTCCACCACTCATATTAAGATGACGATGGTGCGCTCAATGGTGGAGCAAGTCCTGTTGAGTGAAGGACACCTTCTGGTGAGTGACTGTTGATGAGTGGTGTCAGCAACTAGGACATACCGTCGAAATAGAAGCTCACTGTTGCTGTAATTTATAATTACTCAAAGATGCGTACCAATGAGACATGAGTCTGCAGAAGCTCCTTGTTTGAGGCGCATACCCAAATCAGAGTCGTGTGCACCTCCTGGGAGGCGGGAGACCACGTTCAGAAGATGTTTCTGGGAGTTGCAGATGAGTTGTATATTTTTGTAGTGGTACTGCTTGTGGTTGAGATATGGCAATGGATCTATTTCGCCAGTAGTGTTGGGTAGACCAGCAATACAATGGAATCCTTTCTTGACTGGGACCTGTTCTTCTGCTGTATAGCGGATTTTTATTGTGTGACCAGTTTATGTATTCCATCTGCATTGAACAGAGGAACAATGATATCACAAATTTATTATCAAAAAGTTGAGTTTTACTCCCAACAACAGGGACACTACCTGAGCCAAAGTTGACCCTATCCCAGAAAGAGGGGGGAGGCTTGACTGAGCTTTCCAAGGACTTGGAAAGCAACAGAAGCACTCTTAGAGGAATCACATGCACCCCAAAATGGTTCCAAGTAGAGGAAATGGGCCTTCTCTAACACCCAGAGACTGTTAAACTATCTGCTTTGACAACATCCAGACCTGAGACACTATCCTCGAGGACCCCAAACTCTGCATGACCCCAAGATTTATCATGATAACTGGATTAACAAAGCACTCTTAGTTCAGAAAGGACCATAAAAGACCATAAAAGATCCTAACAGAACAATCTCTCTCTCACACACACAACAAACCATTTTTTCCAGTTCCACAGCTTTGTGTGAAAAGATAACGTTCACCAGAGGTGGATCATAAAACTGAAGGCATCTCTCTGAGACTGAAAAGTCCTCCTCTCTACACTGTTTTAAATTCACTCTAATCAAAGTGTAAACTGAATAACAACTGAATGTAATCTTGTATTGTTCTGTAATGTTAAATTATTGAATTATAACATTTGCCTCATTTTCTTTGTTAAGAATTAATTAGTTTATATTTGACCCCAAGAGTAGTCAGGGATCTCAATTGTGACATTTATGATAAAACGTTCCTCCTAGTTCTCCTGTTACTATTTTTAAAGTTAAGAGTTTAACTATGTTTTAAATTAAACAGTTTAATTAGCTTATTATCTTGTTTTATCATAAGCAATTATGTTTGATAGCATAACTATATGTCGAGCAGTTATAGTTAAAGATTATTTTAATTAATGAAATACCTTTCATTATTTACATTTTTGTATTGTTTTGAAATCATCTGCATGTATAACTGCCATTTTATAATCAGTGCGTTTGACTATTGTGAAAGGATATTTAGTCATGTGTGCGTAATGTAGACAGTTAAAACCAAATTCTTAACTGCAAATAAGACAGACAGAAATTTAACCAGAGTGGGCAGAACGTGACTCTCCACTTCTCCAGCCATACATTGACAGATCCCTTTAAAACCGTGAATTTGTCTTTCTCCCGCAGTTGTTTTCTTTTCAGTGATATTTGTTACTGTTCTTCGGCTGGTTGTCTCTCTCTTTTTTCTCCCCATAACCCCCCTCCCCATTTTCCTGCAGGTATCTTTCAGCAACTGCTGTTTTTTCTGTTGTTTCCTCTTGTCACCCCCCACCCCTGTTCTCTTACAAGTGCCCTTCTCTTTGCTGTCTGTGTGATGTTTATGCCCCACATCCATACTTCCGCCCCTGTGTTCGGCTTGGTAACAAATATATATATATATACACATACACAATTAAATAAATAATAAAGACGACAAAGGACTAAATTAGAACTCCTTTGTTAAAACAAAATCTGTCTGGCACAACATAGTATCCAGCTCATTATACTGCATACCAGGCAGGACAGGGTTAAAAAAAATTGTATAAATAAAAAAATAAAATAAAATGAAGAGTTTGTCAATTGGTCACTCTAAAGCTAAATTTGTGCCCGAAAACACACATTCTCAAGATCCCTTAAATTCTCTATTTTCTTATTTATTAACATTGAAGTTTTATTTTTCGTTGAAAGTTTCCCTCGCCTTTATTGTTTATGTTTTGAGTATCTTATTTTGAAATCCTTTTCGTATTGCCACCGTCTTGTCCATTGACCCTTTTGGTACCAGCAAGTTACTTTCCAAATTTATTGTAAGTAATCCAGTAAAATAGCTAACATCAACTCTGATTCATGGACTAAAGTTACCAAGGCCAGCTGAGAGCTGTGAGAGCTGCACAGAAAAAACTTTAATCCGCCAGCCAGTGACCTGAGGTGCCCCGGAGCCAATCCAACTGTCACAATGGGAACCCTGCAACACGGCCTTTCGGTTGTTCATCTCCAGGTGGGACCGTGTAAATGTGGGTCCAAAAGACAGTCGTGGGCGAATGGCAAAAGTAAGGCAAGGCTCTCATCTGTGGTCAGATAAGTTGACGTTGAAATGAGCTCTTAAATCATAGACGTTAAATCCAAATCTCATTTGATTAGTAGATAACTTGGCGTCTGTTTCCCGTTATCTTTGAAAGCCATTCTTTTCACTATAGCCAAATAACAGTCAATTCAACCCTGTTGTTTATCTCTGCCATTTGTTGTAGTCATTGCTGTTCATACTTACTTTGTATTTTTCGTAGTTTAGGAATAAATATATATCCATGTTATCACTTGGTCATTGTGTGTACTACTTTCGAGAGTCTGAATTTCTGATTTATGAAATCACACCTTATAAATAAGATTTATTAATAAAGTGATTAATAAATTGATCATTTATTTCCCAAAGTTTCTCAGAATATAATATTTTATTAAAGAGGTGGTATTTTGCTCATTTTCAGGTTCAAAATCTCAATTAGCTGTTAGACCAGAACAGGTTTACATGGTTTAATTTTCAAAAAACACCATATTTTTCTCATACTGCACATTGCTGCAGATCCTACAGCAACACGAAGGAGGTTAACCCTGTCTGCTGCATATAACCAATAACGGGTGGTGGTTGTGGTAAGGGTAATTGGCTTCGGGGGGCTGTAAAGAGTAACATAGCTAGCTAGCTAGCCAGTCAGCTAGCTGGCAGTATCAAGGAAACAAGTGTCCTGGAATTGTAGTTCCGGTCCTAGGATTGCAGTCCTCAAACTGCAGCCTGTGGTACTGCAGCTACATGCTACTCCTTCAGACTGCGACCGTAACCTAGCAGATGGTATAAGTTATTACCAGTCCACACAACATCATGGTTCCACATCTTACCATTAGGACTAAACGTTTCCATACAAAAACTGTAAAATATAATTATAATTTCTGTTGCTGGCCTCTGTCTGGCACACGCAATGATGATGCAGTGAATAGTGAATATTCTCTCTGACTAATCAACAGTTTGTCGTCTTTTTACATTACATTTTAGTATCCCTCAGCTCGCTTGGAACCTCAACAGAGGTGAGGTGACACGAAAAAAAGTACCTGGAAGCAGGTACAGGTCCAACATTTCTACAATGGAAACCCAAACAAAGGCGAGTCGAGCCAAAGGGCCTCCGCTCAGACTAGCTTGGTTTGAGGGCGTGCCTGACCCCCGCTAGCCACTTGGCAAACTTTATGCCACGTTTTCATGGTGACATCACAAGTAAAGGAAGTGAAGGGCTGGACTACAAACGAGCTGTTTTCAAGCAATTCAGAGCAGAGGTTTCTGTGGGAGATGGGAAGTCCCTTTGGACTGGACTTTGGGCTTTTTCACTTTGCAATCCTGTTATATGCACAAAAACAATATATAACTCGATAAAGGAGAGGGAAAAGCCAAAAAGAATAATACCACCTCTTTAATATTCATAATTTCATTAACAAAGTGTAGGTACACTACACATCCACGACTCGTAGGAGAGCGTCCACCCTGTCTCCTAGCTCCCTCTGAATTGTCCCAGTGACTAAAAAGCCCAAGGTCGAGGACCTGCACATGTGGTGTTACAATGTTAGACCACCTGGTATGTGGTGGTGGCTCCAAAGCAAAGCTTCATAAGAATATCTTTTGGTAGCCTAGAGCGTTCCTAAAGGTACTCATCAGTCTCTGCAAATAGATCTACCTGGTCCTGCATTCCATATCTGCAACATCTTGCAGAAGCATTAAATATGCCATTGTGCGAGTAGGCTTAGAGTGCAGAAATAGGTCTACTGTGAGCCCTATAAATAGTCTAATTATTGATTATTGGATGAAGTGGTGCCCAAATTGGCATTTTAAGTATTAATACTTAAGTATACAATTTAAGTATTAGTGTACTTATTTTTTAATGTTTTGTAAAATATAGAAGATAAAAAAAGGAATACGATTCTTGTGAAAACTGCATAAATGGGCTTTAAGAAGAAATGTTTTACTTTAACAACAATTGTTAAATAAGGCCCATTGTTATTACCATGCTTGTCAATGACATACTGTCCTCTGTTGCTTTAATAATCTCCAGTACAGATAAATAAAATAGAAATCGTCATTCTAAGATCATTGGCACTCTCTCTCAGAATATACTTATTTTGTTTTATTTACAGCTCCCTTTGTTTTTGACTATGAAAAGCAACCACATCATGATATGGCTACCTGGGCCTTACAGCAGGAATGGTGTTACATGGGTCATCAACTGTGCCTCATTTGTGCTGTATTTTCTCTAGTCCTTTGAATTACAGCTGAAGACTTCAATTTCCATTTTCATCAGAGCTCTGAATATTTCTCCTCACGCTCTCAGTATGTCTTTGAAGTGCCTTTTTGTAAATTCCATGTGCTTTTTTTCAGGAGTCATTTCCTCCTGGCCACTTTGCTGTAAAGCCTAGATTTGTGAAGTGCTGCCCTGACTGTTGTTCTTCCAAGAAGATCTCACAGCCAACGAGCTCATTAGATCTGTCAGAGTGGTCCTTGGGCTTTGACCAAGGTCCTTCTTGAAGGGTTGCTCGGTTTGTTAGGACAAGTGTGTTGAGGACGAGACTGGCTGGATGAATGTTTTTCACATTTATTAATGATGAAGACCTTTGTGCGCCTGTGAAATCCCACTGCTAAAATTGTATCTGCTTACATTTCCTTAGACTTTATGGTACAGTCTCTACTCCAACGTCAAGCACAGTCAACAGTGGATCTCTAATAATGACAAACAGCTTGTGTTTTGCTGTAAATCCTATTCAGAAAATTGCCATTGTCATTGCCAATACGGGACATAAACAAGCTGTGTCAACAACTCAACATCATAAAAAATCTGGAAATTTGAGAATATTTATGTTTGATTGTTTGTTCTGGGAAAAAACGGTGCTATATCCTAAATCTACTTTTTACCACTGTGTCTGTGTACCACTGAATCTTTTTTCTATTAAAAAAGCACATTCTTTTGTATTAAATATGGATAACCAAACTGGCCAATTTACATTTTTATGTCTTTATATAATATATAGATATTTTCTTCATTTTTTACAGTAAAATATAATCCACAAATGATTATGTATGTATGTATGTATGTATGTATGTATGTATGTATGTATGTATGTATGTATGTATGTATGTATGTATGTATGTAT
>JAPMOB010250666.1:0-10193 GCA_029875015.1 Lepomis gibbosus | reverse complement strand
ACGCAGTTCGAGTTCCCCTCGAAGGGGAACGTCTCGGGTTACGTAGGTAACCCTTGTTCCCCGAGAAAGGGGAACGAGACCTCCCCCCGCCTGGAGTGCCTTGCTTCATAGTAAAGGCTAATGTACCTATGTGCCAGTGTGCTTATATACTCCCACGGTTACGCCGTCACATGCTACCGTTCTCACTAAGCCATTAGGATTGGAGTAGTTGTCATTCGCATTCAGCCCTCCCACACCTAGAGGCGTTCCCATAGTGTCGTCACCAACGCAGTGTCTCGTTCCCCTTTCTCGGGGAACAAGGGTTACCTACGTAACCCGAGACGTTCTTTTTATTCTCGCAGTTTACTTTCAATGGAAGGCCACAGAAAGTGATTTTTTTTTATCTGATTACCGTAATAAAAATGAGTTAGTATTCAGGAGGGCAAATATGAACTCTGTGGACAGAGTAAGGGATATGTGTGTGTGTGTGTGTGTGTGTGTGTGTGTGTGTGTGTGTGTGTGTGTGTGTGTGTGTGTGTGTGTCTGTCAGAGTCACAAGAGGGCACCTTGCAAGGTTATGCTTAAAAGGCCTTGTTTATCTTTTTTTATTAGCTTGTCAATAAAGCTTTTTATGACCTTGTGTCATTTAACATCAAGATAACAGCGACACCAAACAAACTTAGAATGAAGACATGACTCAGATAGGATTTTGTTTGCCCTCTCAATGTTATTTGTCGGAGTGGTATCTAAAATAATAAGTGTAAAATAAACACTCTCTCACTCTGCTGCTGTCAGGAAACATAAAGACGGTAGATGTTCAAACCATGGGCTCAATTCATTTCTATGGTAACACCGTTGCATGTTGATGATGGTAACTCAAATCCTCCTGGCAAAGTGACATTGTCAGTGGTGTTAAATTAAATCTAAAAATATTAAAATTGACTTTTAATGTGTCACTTATAAGCAAATAAACAAACAAATCATTACTGCCTCAACTGAGAATTTTGACTAAAGACTGAATCTGGCACAGAATGGCTGCATCTATTTATCATGTATTTTCTTGGCACACTATATATTTGAAGTCTTCTGCTTCACATTTATACAGTTACATGCAATTCCCCCAGCCCAATATAAACAGGCTTTCCTGCTGACAAATGAGCTACTGTATAATGGTGCAGCCGGGGATTTAGTAGATTAGATAGAGGAGATTTTTTACTCAAGTTTTCTTGTGGTTTGCAAAAGCTCACATGACTTTTTAACTGCCTAAAACAAAAGTAGAGGAAAACAATGAAAAAATAAATGCATTTAAAAGAAAATAATATGTATGTTTAAACCAACAAGATTAAGAGTTTACTGCCATGCTAGCTGCACTGCAGAGCTTTGAGCAGCTAAATGCTAACATCAGCATGCTAACATGCTCACTATGACACTGTTTACATGCTAATGGTAGCAGGTATAGTGCCATGGTCATTAGTTTGAGTAACCACAAAATCCAGCTGAGGATGATGGGAATGTCATTAGTTTTCAAGTTTTACTATGCTTTAAGTCATAAAGCATAGTATTGGACAAAGTAATATTTTAACATTTGGACTTGATGAGGCTGTTATGATGAACAGTTTTTACAATTTTTCCTGAGTGGGACATGACTGGCTACTACAGCGCTTTTGCCCCCTGGCTGTGCACGCATCAAGTAGTGTATGGATACAAGAAACTCATTTATACAGTCACATTGCAATAACATTTAACACTTAGATTTCTACATAATCCCCAACAGTTACATAATCACCCCACATGAGCTATAGTGGTGGAAAAAAATCATTTCATTCTGTGTTCCCTCTATTTGCATATTCCCCCAGTGAATGAACTGTTAGATATTGAAAAGTGCCTTTACGCCTAGTTGCACATTCCCTATTAATGAAAACTTATACCTGTTCAACCTGCAATTTAGTATCATGTACTTTCCCCCTGTGTAATCAATTTACACTACTTATAAACAGACTTACTGTGGTCAATAGCCCTTCCTGAACTATATTTGCATGTTCATGATGGAGCAGTTCCTGAATGAAAAACAAATGAGTGCTGTTCAAGGATGTAACTTGTAAAAGTTGAGGTTGTTGTATCCCAGGGAACACTCTGTTTACACACAAGTGAAATCTTATTTAAATTTAGTAACAAACAAGAATGGAAACATCATAAAACATTGCAGTAATAGCACCCTGTTGACCAGTAAAGAAGTAAAAGAAAGCAATATAATAGACTAATAACGACTGGATTTTTCTACAGCCATATTCTCCAGGGTAACACACTAATAAAGACCATAATACAATTGTAAGACAAATATCAGCTGCAGAACATTGCAGCTTCAATTATTTTCTTTGGTCGAGATTTTTTCAAAGCTCTACTCCTACTAAAACACTAAACATTTCCCTTTTTATCAATCCGATGGACATTTAAATTGGCTGGCCAAAAGTCGCAAGAATTTTATGTTTCTCCATGTGGCTGGGTGCAGTGATGTGCCTCACTTTGTGAAACTATGAGGTTTCATCCTCTGCTCTGCTTGGCGCAGCCTGAGCACTAACGGGCCAAATCCAACCACATACATCTTTATAATCTTATAATCGCACCCTGCCCTGCTTTCTCCTCCTCTGCTCCCCTGCTCCCAACCATATTAGAGGTTCAGCTTATGACCACAGAACAACAATGAAAAGATTCAAAAATAAGTATACTAAAATATTAGAAATTATTAAAAAAGTGACTGCCACGGCCCTGCGAAGGACTGGCGACCTGTCCAGGTGTACCCTGCCTTTCGCCCAATGTCAGCTGGGATAGGCTCCAGCACCCCCGCAACCATGTACGCAGGATAAGCGGTTGACGATGGATGGATGGATGGTGACTGCCACAGTAGTGTGATGGAATTCATTTGGGGTTTTTTTCTGATTAAGCCCATTCTAACAAACAACAAATAATTAAATATATACATAAAAAAGTTCATGTCTCGCCTTTATAGATGACCTGTCTCCCTTGATGCTGTCAATTTTTCCTGCATTCCTTCCTTAAGAATCCCCTTGCACAAGCATGATACGCAATCCTCCTCTACAATACAAAAGTTGTAGATAAAACTAACAATATAGTAGCAGTTTTACGTAGTGCGTGAAAAATATTTGGGCAGAAAATATCAAGTTCCTCATTAACGTTCCTCAAAAAAAGTATGTAAATATGCCCATTATTGTTTTTTATTTCACTGTGTACTTGTGGACATTTAAGCCTGATTGAGTCACTATTTAATTTTATGACCATGTCACAAATGGCCAGTAACATTATTGAGGTTGTGCTTAAATATTCTTCTAAAGACATTGATCTTCACAGACATGTCACTGATGAAGATGACTAACACAGCAGGAACATATAGATTGGGGCTAACAAATTAAGTAGTCAGATCACATAGTAGCTGATTAATGGTCTGTGGTTTTTCCATCTTTGAAATGGTATATTGACTTATTTTGTTTTTTTTGATAGATCAGTGTGTTTTACATAATGTATCAACCAAGCTGCATCTAATTTAGATTTCTTGAAGATGTAGTGGGTTTTTTAATATTACTAATATGGTCTCACCACAAGAAAACGTCCTTGCTGACCCTGAATCGCAACAACACCACTGTTGTTTTTCTCATGGGGGGCTGCAGGTAATGAATGTAGATGTAAATTACATTTTCTCGGCAGTAAATGCATTTATGGTCTTCCTATATATGTTTGAAGTTGGATGTGCGACAACAGGAGGTTCATTGTTCTTGCTAAAGCAAAACAAACAACTGCCAGAAAGATAAAGACATTATTCTCAAAACCCTGCAGCAGTGTTTCAGTTCAGACAACAAAGGAAGAACTAACGTATAATCAGGTTGAAACAGAAACTATAATTTTTCCACAGCGATTATCCTGCCTATTATTGTACAACAATTATTTTAAATTGTGTGTTACACAATGATTGTCACTGCTCAGTTCTCATTATCACCGGGCTGCTGATATAAAAGGACTCAATTTAAGAGGGAGGATGGTAGTGTCAAGACGCTAACCAGCCACTCACATTCAATCACAGGATTTATCGACCTCAAAACCTCATAAAAATCTCTCTCAAAGAACCTCTGAGGTATTCTATCTTCTATTCAGTTATCTGCAAAAATGACAAAGGGAAGACAGGGAGCAGAGTCACATCCAGTTATACGACTGGTCAGATCTGTCTCCTGACATAGTGTATATGTGTAATAGTCGACTAAACTGTTAGTTAGTGGATCAAGGTTTGCAGAAAAAAAACTCAAATTCCATTCAGGAGCTGCGCCTTGTCGTTAGAGCCAGGAAAGTAAAATGAGATTATACCTTTTCTCATAACATGGTAAGTCACTTACTGGCACACTGCTCCCAAGTAAAGGCTCTGCCATTAGCTAGTTAGCTCAATTAGCAGTCCTATTAGCTGACTCTGCCTGGACTTGGAGCTTGGAATAGTGGGGGAGTTTAAGCCTGCCAAGAGGATTATGCCCCAGCAAAATTGTCAAGACACCTTGGCGTAGGGCTTTGCGGTCAAGTTAACAACAACTAGCAATCTGGTCAGATTAGCAATAATATATATGCAACATAATTTACAATTTCAGAACAAAAAATACTGGTTCATGTGCAAAGTCATGTTGTTACAAAATGAAACGTCACAAAAAAGGAGTCAATGTTGAAAGCATGCGTGTACAACGTTGATGCGAGGACTAAGGGGAACTATTCTTCTGTGCACAAGAAGAGAAAATAACTCAATGAGAGTGACTTTTGAGAACAGCAGTCAGGTAAACTGGTGTTCTCGCCTCTCAAAGTCTGATATGATCAGCATGTGTAGATGCAGTGGATCTCTCTCTGTCTGTCTTGCCAACCCAGCTGGGCAGCACTCAGTCTGTTTTGGTCTTGGTACTTGCCAGACTGAACAATATTTGAGTGAAATACAACTATATATTAAGTTTGATAAACGCCGATGTGCAACAATGTTTATAAACTGCAGCACTGAAAAGAAAACCATGTGCGTGAACATGCGCTCATACGCATGTGCATGAAATGAAACTCGCGCATCCAGCTGAGCAGTGCTACAGTCTGCAGCTGGACCTTATTGCATTCCAGCAGCAACATTAGTGGAACCAGTCCACAACACACAGATGTGATGGCACACATCATAAGCACACATCATTTTAAAACGAGACAATAATTATCTGTCTCTCAGCTGATAACATTAATATCTTGCAAGTATTGATATTTATAATTTACAGGGGCTATGCTGAAATTTGTCAGTAGAGTTGATGCTGGATCATAAGCCAGTACAATCACAGCTGATCCAAATCCAGCACTACCACAAACCCAGTCCAGACATCTTTAGCAGGTCACACAGACACAGGTGAAATACAGGCAGTATCAGATACAAGCAGCTCAGACGCTAATGGAGGATTGAGTTAGTGTGCAGAGTTCCATTAAAATGTGGTATTTTCTAGAAGAGGTTTTGATTCAAGCTTATTACAGAGACAGACAGTTTTAAAGGAGAGGTGGTGGGACCGCAGTGTCAGGTGTGTGCGGCATTGGCAAATTGTTTACATGGCTCACAGGTCAGGTATGAGGGCTCCAAAGCAGATTTTTTCTTAGGTGGTACCATAGGTGTGTGTGCTTCTGTTCTGGTCAAAGCCATTTCTGACATAACAGTGCCAAAATTAATGGGCTAAACAAGGGGAGCTGGTGAGGCACATACTAACACATTTCATACACTATATCAAAATGAATCAAAGATTTACATTGGGAATGAGGGGTCTGTGCAACAGAACTGCTTACCAGCCTCTCAGTAAACCCTAGACCAACAGAGGCCAGTTTGATGACAGGGGATACAGTACTAAGGTAATTTACAGCGGCTCTGGCCAGGACTTTGACTCTGGCGATGATGAAGACACAGCAGGTTCAGGTTAGGATAACAGAGGTGTAACGGTGTAGGCCCACTTCACGGGAATTGGCTGGCAACAAAGTCTGCACTCATTCATTGTCTGTGGTAAGCACCTAATTCACTGCACAAAGCATGCTGGGATACATGGTGACGCAACATAGTTGTCGGTTTATGGAAAACATTCAGGGCAGATGTGACTTTACACAAATTGGTCGTGTGCAGTGGGCCAGAAACATGAAGCAGAGGAGTTTGCAGCGAGTTAAGTTATACATCATCCATCATATTGAAGTGTGCAAGCGTTTGTGAAGTTGGAAGTTATTTATTCCCACGTTTTGAACAACAAGACTTGTTTGATGACTCTAGAATAAATTAACTAAATGGTCATTCTCCTTGCTGGTTGTTCCGACCCCCCCACAAATATATTTAGATAATAATTTTTTATATACATTTTATAAGTTTATAAAATAAAATAAGCTTAATGATAAAATTTAAACATTCAGATGACTAGTCTAGTGTCTTGAACTGACTAGGAAAATCTTTAGCCCTAACCATGTTTCTTTGTTTATTTAAATGATCCCATTAGCTGAGTAGGTCCACACCTTACATACAATATAATAACACATTACATGATGAATATTAATTGCATTATATACAAAAAATTACTTCAAAGTTTACATGCATATCCAATTCAAAGTCAGTCAACCTGAACATACATTGAGCTAGAATACAAAATAGAAAAATAAATAAATAAATAAAAAAAATAAAAAAATTGAATTGTACAACTCAGATGACCATGAATATTGAAAACTAGCAGTTTTCGACAAGAGTTATGAGTCAATAGAGTCAATCTGCATGTCAATAAATGCCTCTGTATACATTTTTTAATTAGGAAGATATTAAGGGATAACTGATTTTATGGCTCTTTTTTTCAACAATTGCGCCGGGTAACACACCATTATTGGCAAATCTGGCATTGTGGTTATGTTTGTTATTGCAAACTGTTGTAAACTGTTTGATGGAATAGAAATGTTGGCATCTTTGAGTTAATGGTACAGCTGAACAGTGTGAGGAAATTCTTTGCTCAATGGTGAGCCATGAGAGACTTGAGACCAGCTTTTCAGTCCTAGTTCTAATAGAGTGTCTGACTAGGGGACTAACTTAAAATTATAATGCAAACTTGAAAATGAAAATTTAATCCCACAATAACATTATCATTTTCCACATATGTATGTGTTATTTAGGTAAAAATTTTAATGAAAATGCAATTTCCATTTTCATATATTTGAGCATTCTAGGACCACATTAAAATGAAAATGGAAACAGCATTTGACATTTAATTTTCAAAGACTTAGTCTACTCTATAGCAGACTGCATTCACTATGCACGGCTGCTGTAACTATTACAGCTATGTATTTGATATGATTAAAATGTTAACCAAACAATTTACTGAACAACTGAATGATTACATCCAAAGTGCAAGAAAAATAAATGGCACTGCAGAGTGTAGCTTTCAGGGATAAACCTCATTGAAAGCCAGAATTAAATAATTAATCACCTTAATTATGTTATGCTAAGTATCAATTTGTCAGTGCAAGCTGTGGCGACCATATATCTACCTATCTAATTCTACCTTTTTGCTTTTCTTTTTTTTTTTACCTGTAATTGACCCTATTCACTTGGCTGTATTAGTATTTTAGTGGTCCTCCACAACTAAGTATAATTTGGGTAAAGCCTGTAATTTACCACTCTGATTCACTCCTAACTGAGAGGCAGTGCTAATGAGAAGTGTGAGCGCATGATAGTGCGGACAGCTTACAAAAGGAAGTTTGTGTAGAATGAGTGTGCAGGGCTAAAGCTGAGTTGTCAATATAGTTTCAGGGTTGAGAAGGTTGTATTACTGTAATTTCAAGTTTTCTAACCCTGTGTGTTTGCTGAACATCCACACTACTGTTTACACTGCTCTACTTCCAAAGTGACACAGATAAGTGTTATGCATGGCTTTACAAATACTGTTGGCCACTAAGATGCTTGTTTGGGAGGTTGTAAATTAATCTTTAAAACAGTCCATGCTAATGTAATTCAGAAGAAGCTTTAGAAGCTCAGTAAGTAGGGGTGAGTGGGTAAGATGAGCCATCTCGCAGCAATACACAATTTGTGTTATAAGACCTAAAATATGTAGAGAGCCTTTAATCTGTTATGGCTTGTGGTTTATGGATTTATGGCTTGTGTCTCTGTGTATTCCTCAGCCATTTAATCGGATATACATTTTGTTCTATTACCCAGCACTAAATGCACATAAAACCATACCTAAAGGTCAGCTGCAAACAAGCATGAAGGCCTGTTTTGTTTTTTTAATAACAGAAGTTACTTAATTGCTTAGTCGTTCAATAAGCAATTATTTTCATAATCAAAAATAATTTATGTCATTTCTCAAGCAGAAATGCAAAAGATATGTTGGTTTCAGCTTCTCAAATGCGAAGGTAAATTATAATCTATACTTTTTTCAGAATGACATATTCTGACAAAATGGTTTATTCAATGATTATTCAATAATTAAAATTATCATTAGTTTCAGCACCACTGGCTAATTATTCTGTGGACAGATAAAACCAAAGCTGAGTTGTTTGAAAGTGTCAGGGACCAAGCAGTCAGACAAAGAGGAGAACAGGAGTTTCTTTTTTGAAAGACAGGGTTTTTTAATTTACCCTCAAAAAAGTTGAACAATACAAATCAAATACTTAATATCTGGGCCTATAAAAGAGGTCAACAAAACATAACTATACACAAAACAGCAAACAAACAGGATGTGAACTGAACAAACTGACCTAACTAAATGAGACCCAAGGGAACATATATAGTGGCTTGGCCAAACCAATTTACACACAAGGGAAAAACAAAATGGACGACAAATTACACAACTACAAAGTAAAACAAACTAAACCCAAAATCCCCCTCCCACATGGCAGTACATGGTACGGCTTGATTGGAAGGCCACAGGATATCACAGGCTTTCCCCCTTTGCCATGCCTTTCTTCCACCAGGCCACAGCTCTCTCCAACATGGTAACAAAAAAGAAAATGATTTATAGAACAGAAAATGTTTGCATAACCCTACAATGTAAAAATGTGTGCACTCCATTTAAACAGTGTATGGCTAAAGTAAATAAATGTAAATTATACCTGAAATAAACTATGTGATCTGTGTTTTGAACTTATGAATTGTTTGGGGTGTGGCTAACTGCAAAAATAACAACTTGTGTATTTAAAGTATTGGTGGTGTGTGGTATTACCATAGTTGGCTTGTAACCTGTGTGGCTTAGACCATCACAGGAAGGAACACGCAACCCTGTGTGAGGAGGGAAAAAGGCAAAGCTCAACAACATCAAAACCTCATCCCAACTTTTGGGGTTGTTTCACTGCCTCGGGGCCTGGAAGGGTTACTATTATGGAATGAATCCCAAAGTTTGTCAAGAAATTTTGCTTCTGATTGACTAGTAGTCCTTAACTAGGTATTGCGCATGTAACTCCCAACAAAGATCTTGTAGAAATAAGATGCATCATTCCAGAGCTAAAACGAAGCGTTCAACACAGTGTCATGCAGCAATGTGCAGAATGACAAAAAGATGGTGTTTTTTGAAAATTAAACCATATAAACCTGTTCTGGTAAAACTTGGAAATAAAATTGTGAACCTGAAAACGAGCATAATTTGACCACTTTAAATCAGTAACAGAATGACTTGAGCAGAAGAAAATACACCTTCTGGAGTGGCCTAGTCAGAATCCTGACCTCAACCTGATTGAGATGCTGTGTCATGACCTTAAGAGGGCAATTCATACCAGACATCCCGAGTATATTGCTGAACTGAAACAGTTTTGTAAAGAGGAATGGACCAAAATTCCTCCTGACCAATTGTTCAGGTCTGGTCAGCAACTACAGGAAACATTTGGTTGAGGTTATTGCTGCCAAATGAGGGTCAACCAGTTACTAAATCCAAGGGTTCACATACTTTTTCCGCTATGCACTGTTAATGTTGAGTTAGTTTAAGCAGACAGTGTTTGTCTCTTGTTGTGACTTAGATGAAGATCAGATCACATTTTATGACCAATTTATGCAGAAATCCTGGTAATTCCAGATGATTCACGTACTTTTTCCTGCGACTGCATTTTCTCAATTAAATACTAAGTCATTTAGGCCACGTTTACACATAGCCGGGTATTTAGAGAAACGGATATTTCCCCCCCTCCGTTTTCAATAATAACATCGT
>JAPMOB010250664.1:0-11881 GCA_029875015.1 Lepomis gibbosus | reverse complement strand
ATTATTACTTTAATTGTTTGGTATTTTATTAATTCTTTTGTTTTACATTTTATACTTGATTTTTTTAATCTATTAATATAACTGTATACACACACACACACACACACATTCTACTGTTTCATTTATTTATTTTAATTTAATTCTTTTAGATATTTTTATTTTTAACACACACACGCTTATCATTTTATTTATTTATTTGTTTTTAGTGTTTTTTTGTTTCTGTTTTGTTTTTTGAACACACACACACACCTACTGTTTTGTTTATTCTATTTTTAGTATTTATAACACACACACTGTTTTATTTATTTATTTTATTTTTTAATATATACATATTTCTTTTTTTTTTTAACAAAAACACAGATACTTTGATTAGTTTATGCTCGAATTCTTTAATGAGATGTATGGGGGTGATTGATATTTTATATGTATTGGGATGATTGTTATGTTATATGATGCTTTGGCAATATTGTTCAACAGTCATGCCAATAAAGCAAAATTGAATTGAATTAATGAATGAATGGGCTGAAAGCAACACACAGACTACTTTTAGCTAGGACTGTCTTATGTTCCTACAAACAAAAACTTCAGCAATCACAACCTTAGAAAGATGCTATAATCACATATATCTACAGTGGCTTTAAAGCGTGACTACGGAATGCAACTTTTGCCCTTCCATTCGCTTTAATTACAATGGGCTTGCGCACGTGCTACAAAGTCTGTTTACTTTGCAATTGACCTATCTCACAATGCTAATGAAAAACAATTTGTGTATCCGCCCTGTGATTGGGATCCAGTCTAAGTGTAATGGCTTCATCCTTGGCACATGCTTCACCCATCCTCCACGTTTCATATAAATCAGGCCAGTAGTCTTTCAATATTGCTGCTGACAGACAAACAAACAAGTGGCACAGAAAACACAACATTTACTAACTCATGGGATGGTGAGTCAACTTTTTGGATTTAATTACAATGTAACTTAGTATGATATAAGAATATTAAAGAACAATATTGATCCATTGTTTGCTAACATTAGCTAGCATTAGCTCCAGGTCATACAAGCCCAAGTGGTTCTAGCAGCAAAACCCTGAGTGTGTTAAATTTAGCAAAGCTGGTTTATTGCTTATGAATTACTTAGGAAATATCTTTTTTTCGTAAATGGAAGTATTGGTTACTTGTTCTTTTAAACAGTCTGGTTTTAAATGTGATGTCGGCTTATCAGATTTGCAGCCTAGTTGATTCTCAAGCCCATGTGTTGTTCCTTTCTCATTCTTTCATTTGCATCTGAAGAATAGCTACATTATATGATGCCAAACATGCTCTTTAAAGACACGGAAAATAGAGGAAAGCATAAAGCAATAAAAACAAAGGCCCTGAAAAGAGTCAAGGTTATTTGCAAAGACATGTCGTCGGCTCCATCCGTCATCTAGAGGGGCGATAAAATGTAGAGTGACTAATGAATGGTTAATGTGCCATGACTCAAACGCATAGAGAAAATCCATGGTGTTGATTTTGGGGCTTAAACATTGATGTGTCAATGTGCCAATTAGAGCATGACAGAAAAAATATCCTCTTCTCAGCGAGAGGGAGACAGAGGATGAGAGAGATACACAGACTCTGAGAAATAAAGTAAGAGAAGCTAATGAGAACAAACTTGAGAAAGAGATGGGGAGAAAAAACACAGACTGCTTGAGTGCAACTAAGGACAATAATCTCTCATCCTGCAAACCTGATTATAAAATATGTGTCAGAGGCACAGATGCAGCGGTCATCTCCTGACAGCACTCACAGCCAGGAGGAACAAGCTCAACACAAACATCTGTATGAGCTCACAGTGATGCAAACTGTAACTGTGACGCAGAGTCAGACATTATGTTTCTTGTTGGATTAAAATGAATGTAAATCTACATAAATACAGATATAGAATAAAGATGCATGTAAGGTATTATTAATTTGACATACAGTGGCTTTCCATTTCTTTCTATATGTCCCTCATGGTAAGTAGCACCTTTTATTCCTGTATGTGAAAATGTTCTGGCAGATCAGATGCAATTATGGTGTAACAGTGTCTGCCTAATGCATTCTGGATCAATCAAGGAAATGGACATTGGACAGAAGAGAAGACTTTGACGTTGCTATTTGGGCTTGTGCAAATAGGGCACAGTGTCAACGCTCTGTCTCCATCATAACAAATCTCTCTACGACAACATCTGTCTGTTTCCCTTTTTAATGGAGTGGTCAATGCAGTCGTTCATATATATTTATTCTGGGCCATATTGCAGCCAGACTATCAAGGGACAGCATTGGTGGATTTCATATACGTATCATATTCTTTCAGAGTTTTTAGGCCGCACTAGGCAATAACTTGCTGCAAACATAGATCACAAAGATCACGTATTTTGAGTTGGCTTTGCCTAAGTGACTTCCAGAGATCAGCTATGGTCAAAAAACATGCCCTTTTATGTCTATATTTGCTGCTGTTTTCCTCTGCATCTGTCCAGAACACATCCTAACATGAACCACAGTATATTAGGAATGGGGGTAAAAATCGATACAGCATAGTATCACGATATTTTCCTTGGCAATATTGTATCGATACACGGACATCAAGTATAGATATATTATTATATAAATTGTACATGAGTATTTAGGTACAATAATAAAAAAATCAGTTGCTTTTTCAGTTCACTAGAAAAAGAGTTTTCCTTTGGGGATACAATTTGAAGTTAGAAAAAAGGTAATAAATTGCAATATATCGCAATATTTAAAAAATCGCGTATCGTGACATAAGTATCGTGATTCCCACCCCTACAATATATCCTAAAAATAATGAGGATACATCCTGAAGTGAGCTATAAAAAAAACTGGAAGATTAACTACATATGTTTTAAACTAACCAAAATATATCCTAAAATTAATCTGAATGTTTCATTCTAAAATGGCCAGAATTATGTTTCACATTTAACCAAAATACATTGAAAAATTACCCACAGTATAAAATAACCAGACTACAACTTAAAACTAACCAAACTGTATCCTATAAGAACAAGATTACATTCTAAAATGAATCAGACTATCTCCTAAAATCAACCAGACCATAAAATGGACCTTTACAAACAAAAACAGTCGTTTTGTATTACGTAGTATTTTTTAGTCTGCAGTCCTAAAATCAACACAACCTAAAATTAACATTCAGTAAATCCTAAAGTGTCACCTAAATACAGAAGCAGACTAAAGCTTAGTATTTATACCTGAGTAGTGCTGAACCAGCTGCTGCAGCGTTTCAAACTGAGCCCTGGTGGTGATGTAGTAGCCGCCGCTGTCCAGCTTGCGAATCTTATAATGCTTGACATGGTCTCCTTTCACATCATCCCAGTCCCGTATGGACAAGGAGAAGGCACCTGGGGGACAGATCAGAGTGTGAATCACTGAACAACAACAGCTTGATCGAAGAATAATTCAACAAGCATTCAGCTCTCGCTTTAAATGCTTAACACTTGAAAACCTGCTGCCAAACTTAATTGGTTGTCATTCAAAATGTACTCCAAAGTTGTAGCTAACACACTGCTGGAGTTCACAAAAGCCACGCGGGACCTATCAAGGCTCTGCCACAGGTTCTACTTTTAATTACACTCTCAGGCTGATGTGAATGTTTTTTTCTTAGCTGACAGTATCAATGTGTGGTTATACCCTTTGTGGTTTCACTCTCCCGGATGAGATAGGTTCCTCGGGGGTTGCCAGTGGACAGCAGCTGCCTCTCTGCATCCTTACGGCCCAGTTTACCAAAGTACCAGCTGCAACAGAAGAGAACACGTTAATCAGAACAGCAGAAGCAGCTTGATTTTGAGCTTTGTTGGCTAGCTTGCCACGCAAGTTTCAAGCAACACTATGCTGATGCTGCTTGGACTAGTCAGTAATATTGCTGTGTCTTGCGTTGTTGCACTTGCTTGATGTTTGGCGGTGTAATCAAAGTTGTCATCTTGCTGGTTTCTGATTGTAATGTAATCATAACAAATGCACATGTACAGCTTTAAATGCAAAAAAAAATGCTAAAAACCCCAACTATCTATCTTCCATAATGTTGCTTTAAGACTTAATGATGTGCATGAACTTTGTTTATTAAAAACACAGCTTGTGATCAACACATTCCAAAGAAAGTTGCTCAGCTCTGTACAGATGCTGGAAAGGTTTTTCCAGCTCCCTACAGGTCCCCATAAAACATGCACATTAGTGTTTTCCCCTGATTGAGGCAGGCTGACTGTCCATGCAAAAATAACATACTTATACAACGTGTGGTGGGATATTGTTGGTGCCCTGAAGATAAATCCTAATATTGACCTCCTGACTTTTGCTCTTGTGATTTAGTGATAAGGCCAAAATTTCCACTTGGCAAGAAATACATGTGTGCACGTAACACAGACATGATAAAATGTATTGGGTAGACTGCTGTGACCTTTACTGAACACATTCATAAACCACTTTCTGGACACTGCCACTTCTTCAGTGGCACCCTCAAGACAAAATGCTCTTCTTTAGCTCAATGACGATGACTAGCAAAATTATCAGTAGGTTGTTCATTTGGTCCAACACTAGGACCTGCTAGTGGGCTTTACACTTTTAGCTTTGGTATAAATGAGTCAGGTCTTTCGGTTTGTATATTAGCATTTTAATGCTAACCCAGCTGCTTGTCTGTCCTTTGGACTGTGACTAGTTCAAGTCCTGCTGCCTTTGCAAGAGACTTCCTTTTACAAGAGAATAAAAGTTTATATATATATATGTGATTGTTTAGTCACAGTCTCAAAACCTGAAAAAAAAAAACTTTTTTACATCTATTACATCTTTTTGAAACCTAATGTTTCAAAGTGGTTTTCACATGCACTGAAACTACAGTGAGAGAAGGGAAAAAAAGGCAGAGGAGCTGTGAGCAGTTTGACACCAAAGTGCATATTTCACAGAGGGAGCTCTGTGTTGCACCGACACCTCCTCTCTTTTTTTAATCCCAGCATGCTCCAGTGGGCTCATAATGAGATTCTACCTCGGAGTGAACTGAATGAATCTTTATTCAGAAATTTTAATCTGACTGAACCGTCTATGGGGGGGAAATGTGGTTCAGGTTTGTGGAAGCACTTGATGCTGCTACACACACACACACACACAAAACTACACGCATGATGAGGAAGATTAAAATAATTTCATTACTTCATTCCTTCCATTGATCATATGTCAGAGTGATACTTACTGGTTAAAGAGGAAATAAATTTCCTTGCCAAAAATATATGCACTCTATTAACTAATAAATTGAAAAAAAATCCCCAACTTGGATATATTTACCTCTGACTCACGGTGTAGCTGGCATCTTAAATTCAAAATCCTTCTCTTTATTTATAGTGTCATATACATGTCATTTTTCCACCATGCAGATAAAGTAAAAACTGTGATGACTTTAGACAACTTTTTCTGCTGAATTTCTTTCCTCAGAAGGTTACGTCTGCACATGTGCGGCTGTCAGTCTGCGGCCTCGCGTCCACTAATCTCAAGCTACAGAGCACATTATGGATGAAAGTCACTGGACCAGTGTACTGTGAGTCTCTGAGGAGCATTCTCACACACACACAGACTACGTACTCCTCAGCCTGGATCGAGTCCACTGGAGCCACGTAATTACTGGGAATGTAGCCGCTGCCTCCGGTGGTGAGTGAGCGAGCATCCCACCAATCCCCTTCACTGAAAGCGAGAGAGAGGGAGAAAGGGGGAAGAGGAGAAACAGAAGAAGCACATTAATACACATTATTTCATATGAGCTGACATCCGCTCTAGCACTGAACACATCAAAGTACAGCTTTAGTTCGACGTGTTCCCAAACACTGTCCATGTGAAAAACATACAGGATCAAGTGAGTCTGTAGTGAGTAAAGCAGAGGCCATTATGTGGCATGTTCAGCCCTGCAGACACCTACACTAAAGATGTGCAAACACATGCTAACACTGCATGAGTTGAAGAACCAGTCAAGACGAACTTAAGTTGTTAAAAAAAAAAATCAACAATATAACAATAGTTGAACACACATTTGATTAAGTTCACAGTTTGCTGTATTGCCTTTGCAAGAGTGAGATGAGAAGACTGATCTCAGGTCTGCGTGGTTAATGCAGAGCTGCAGTCAGGATGTGGACTTGAAGCAGGGGGAAACAGCTAGCGAGGTTAAAGTTAAAAAAGAAAGAAGAGAAAGCGCCCGGCAACATGAATCGTAAGTCTCACAAGTTAGCAAGTTGTATCTTAGCCTGTTAATGAAATCACGGGAAAAGGACAAATAGTGTTTTGTTCTGTAACTGCTCAACATCCCCTCCCTGTAGCATTAACATGTATTATTTGTATGTTTATTTTACTGTAAGTGTTAAATAAACAAGGTACAATGTGCGCATTAATCAGATGTGTAGATAGACATTTTATTTTTCACTTAGGACAAACCCAAGCTAGCTGTTTCAATGTAGCTCAACTATTTTCCTACATTCTTGGCACTGTTCTTTCAGCTTCTGCACTTAATTGCTGTGTGACGTTAGTGACACATGAACTGAAGTTTAGCAGCTTTTAAAAAGGGTGTCTGCTAAATGTCTAGAAAGTGGAAAAAGGGCAGAGGAAGAGAAGCTCTTTAAAGGCCTCTTAGCCCGGACGCCCACGCAGCCATTACTGTCTTTCTCTGAAGTGCATCTCTTCCTCCCTAACCGCCCGCTCTCTTTGGGCCCATCCGTCCGTCACTGCATCCCTTAAACTCTTTCATCTGTCTTTCATCTATTCCCACTTTCTGACACTCTCTGAGCTAAAATAAAATCCATCACACCTCCCCCTTCCTCATATCTTATCATTTTAAAAGCGGAGATTCCGTTTATTTGGCCACATTCATCGAGGTACTTGGACTGTCTGAGTTTGATCACAAACATTAGCATGAGAAAGTGAACTTTCACAACTTTAAAATGCAGGGGGATTCACTCATTATCTGCTACAATATCAATATAAGCCTTTTTTTTTAAAGGAAAGGGTAAAGTAATGTTGGGAGATGTTGAGATCAGATGAAACTTAAACATAGATGATAAAGAGCAGGTTTTGGTGTTAGTCCCTCGGATTCAGAGTCACTGGCTATTTTGTGCCAGTGTTCAACAATCATACAGGTAGAAATACATAGCAGAAGAGACAAATAAATCAGTTTGTACATCCACAGAAGCCCCTGCTAGACCACGATGACTGAAGAAGCTTTTGCTGTTTACTCTCACTATTACCCTTTGCTATATCCAGGCAACAGTATAAGTCCAGTGTCTCTGTGTTGTTAGAAGTCACTCAGAGAAATAACTAAATGATAAAATTATATTAGGGCTGCACAATTAATCTAATTGCGATGTCATCATGTGCGATTACATAACCGCAAAAAGTGTGACGCTGTCTCCTCTGTGTGCGCTGCAGTCTGCTCATTATCTCTGCCCAACAGATAAGCTACGTGCAATGACAAAAAATAATTATCAAAAGTGTGCCAGTAACTTATAAGACAACAACCAATCGTAAAAAACATTAAAAAAAAGTTTGACATGTTGCATTAAATCATTATGTTGAACTGTATGATTATTGACAAGTTAGTACTTAGCATTAATACATTAGAGCACAGGGATTTCATGAATAAAAACAAGCCACAGAAATGAAACAGCTGGAACTGGGCTTAATATTCAACTAGTGGTAAAATAGTATAGTAACATATGAAATGCTGATGAATGTAGTATTTAATATATTATTGTTATACTAACAGTAAACTCTTAACTAAACATTAGACTCTTTATTTCATAGACTTGTACAGTTCCTCCTCCAGGTTGTGGATAGAGACTCTGCATTAGACAGATGTTCACTGAGCGGGTGTCAACATGTGCCGCCTCTGGCCGCCTCCTCCGTAGAGCAACACACTCCCCTTGTTCGGTTTTACATTTGTTTTACCAGTTATTGTTACAAATATTGTTTAACTTTGTTCAAGTTGAGACATTTGAAAATGTCAGTATTTCGTGCATTCCTTGATAATCAAGCAAGCAGACTCATAGCACCATTTGTTCCATTAAAAGCGAATCGCAATATCGACCACAATAATCGTGATGTGACTTTTTCTCCAGATCGTGCTGTCCTAGTTTATGTCCTTCATTTTTGCCGATAAATTCAATGGAAAAATCAAATCCAAACATGAACTGATCCTACTAATAAGAACTGTCTGTGTAGCTAAAGGCTGCAGAAGAAGAGGGCTACAATGAGATGACTAATATAAAAAATAGCATCATTTAAACAAAGCAGAAGTGGATTAGTCTGTGTTGTTGGTAACATCCATCTATGTTTTGATCAAACTCCTACAGACACTCATTCATCTGTATCTAAATTCCTCTCTTCTCCTCACCTTCTCTCTTCATTCCCGTCTTTACTCACATCATACCTGGCTGCCTTAAGAGACAGCTAACAGAAGTGCTTCACCATCATTACCGATGCTTTCACATGAATGCACAGTAACACATGAACATTTCCTTCCCCACATTGCGGTGCTTTGACAATGTCTCTCTGACACACTGTACCACCCGGTGCTTGTTTCTGTCACATCCCTCATACACCAGGAGGGAATGTTGGTGTTGGTGTGTGTTTGTGTGTGAAAGAGATGCGAAAAACAGAGAAAGAGGCAGAGAGAGAAAGGAGTGGAGGAAGGGGGAGGAGAGGCGTTGTTGGTCCTTCATTTATTCTGAATAAAGCCATGATGGGGGATCGCCTGGGGACAACAACCCAGGCAGAAACAGGCCTGCTTCCCTTTGTTCATGGAGAATCCCCCAGGAGGGAGGGGACGGCGATGGAGTCTCAACAATCTGCCTTCTGAGAGAGAAAAGTATGCAGGAACGAGAGGATGTGTTTGTGCGCTGTAAGATGTGTTGGTATGTGTGTTGTGAGAGATATAAACAAACGGGGTGGGCTGGGCCCCAGTCTGTCCCGCTGCCTCTTTTGTCTCCAGAAACAAACCCTTAAACCAACTCTGCTCCGCCGCAAAAAGACAGAAAACAACAACAAGAGTAAACAAAGAATCTCCCTTCTGTCTCCAAATGGATTTAAATCCTCTTTCCCCATGGGGACTGCTGATGACAGAATAATTAAACACAGGACTGTGTTGAGTGAGAGGAGTCATATGTACAGGCAGCCAGTCACAACAGTCTGTATGTTCACAGTCTGCGGCTAAATCAGAAATATACTATTTTGATTAACTTGCGGTGTTCACTTGTAGAATTCTGTAAAAACTGGAGCTATTTCCTGATTATGTCTGATGGAGCTTCACAATAAGACACACACTCACAGGGGGTTATAAAAAGCCTAAGCTGAATACAGTGCCTTTTAAACATTCAGGGATTGAATCCCATTTCCAGGAGGATGAACAAAAAGGGACAACAGTGCCTTCTGTCAGCTGAGATGGTGGTGCTGGGATCTCTGGTGGCCCTGTTTCACGTGAGCCCTGCCTGGTAGGGCATCTGTCAGTCACCTCCTGCCAACTCTGACGGGCTGAAGCAGATGAGGACTTTAAGCTTTTACCGCCTCTTTCCAGCAGGGGTCAGTGTGGCTGGATGGAAGTAGCCCAGTCCATATTAGAGGCACGTTGAAGCAGTGAGGGTGGATGGAGGGAAATGGAGAGGAGAGGAGAGAAGAGGATAACAGAGAGGAAGGAAGGAAGGAAGGAAGGGAGAAGTGGTGAAGATGCAGCTCTGTCTGCTGCTGAGGAGGAGGAGGAGGAGGAGGAGGAGGAGGAGGAGGAGGAGGAGGAGAGACGGAGGAAGAGGACGGAGTGCAGGCTGTAATGATGATGTCTTCCTGATCCGGCTGGGGCCCAGCAGGGACAAGGTGTGTGGTGGAATGTGCAGACGGATGCTATATGGGTGTGGTGAGGAGGAAGACCGACTTTGCTAGGCCAAAGACTGAGGAGATAAGGCAGCTGTGTACAGAGGAGAAAATTCATCAGAAGCTGGCGTGTATGCTTGTGTGAAAGCTCAGTTTGTGCTCGTTTAGAGGACTCCACTAAAACAAACGCATGTGCTGCGTTAATATTATTCCGACTAAAATTAGAACTACATGTATGAGGGTCAGAGACGAGACGTGCCCATTTACTGTCTCGGAGTATTTATGTTTTGTTAACACTTTTTTTGCCCTGGATATCACCTCTCAGGCTGCCCTTCAGAACCAGGTCTGTAGTCTGGCTGCTAGAAATACTGAACTCTGTAATTTCCTAATCATTTCCTACGTTGATATAAACAGCATTCCTATAGTTTCACTTGATAAACTGACATCATTGTGAAACTAACCGAGGCCTTACACTTAGTTATCATTAACTCATGGTAATAATAGGGCTGCCAATACTGTGTCAGTCTACAGGCTGTGTGTTTACCTATTTACGCATAAATCAGAGACCTGGCAGTGTGGTGACGACTACACGCAGGCAATGCGCTTCATTATGAAACAATGGGGTCACAGTAAAACCTGCCGCCCCTCTGCAGTGCTGTACATGCACCGAGCTGCCTAATAACAAAGAAATCTAAAGGAGAATGGGGTCAGAGCACAGACCCAGCAGTCCCCCGGCCTCCTCAAATGTCACTGCACCTCCGCAGAAGCCCAAACAGAGAGGCAGCTGAGGGCCACTGCAGCGGGGCCGAGACACAGCCTCGTGTGGACAGAAAGAAAATGAAAATGCGAGCGATCTGAGGCTGGGAAGAGTTGGCAGGTGAACGTGGCGCTCCTGCCATCCACACATACACACACACACACACACACACACACACACACACACTGGTTGTCTGCACTTCTGCTGACTGGAAGAAAGACTAGCCAGCATCACTGTAAATGTAACAGGGAACTTCCTGTCTAAGCTCAGAGGGAAGTCTTGAAGCAACGCCACACATCGCTGCTGACCTGCAGACCCTGCTCCATCCTGTGTAAACTTTAAATAGTGTGTTTTAATTCGGATTGTTATATTGCATGTTCAAGCCATGCCTTCGAACTCATTTGAAACACTTTGCATCCTCTAATATCGTGAATATAAAGTCGCAGCTTCCGTCCCTCTTAACAGTTATCATTAGATCTAAGCCGTTTTATCATCAGGAAGTCTAACATATCATGATGTTACACTTCCATAAACTAAAGTAAAGCAGGCTTATTTTGTGCTGTAGCTTGCTCCAGATTATGAAAACACAACCCAACTTTCCCATGTACAAGCTGCCACTTTCACCTCAGCTGAAAAGCCTGTCGCCCCGTCTGCTCCACTCCCAGCAGCACCATGCCCTTTCAGACCATTCCTCCCAAGTGCAGGCAGGCTGATAAGCAGCTGTAGTGACTTACGTGCTGTTTATAATCTGGAACTTTTCTCCTTTCCTGAAGCTGAGGTCGTCTTCTGTCCGTGCCTCATAGTCATAAAGTGCCACAAAGAGGGTGACTCCTGCAGAGGGGATAAAAACACAGTGTCAGCACCCGGCAGATTAGTGAGAGAAAATGAAGCTCAGATTCATGTTTAGCTGATGACGCACTGGCAGCAGGAGCATACTGGGTAAATAGGGACAATCTGTAGTTTGAATGTAAGTCAGTCATGTTGAATTTATTGGGAACTCAGGTGATAGTTGATGAGCAAACGGAATGAAAGCAAACCAGCCAGGAAGCAAAGCATAGTTCAAAGGTGTTACCCAATAATGAAACATGAATCAACCTCAGCTATAATTTTTTTCAGTTAGTGATTATAAGCACTAGCTAGTAGCTAGTCTGTACTCGTGGTACACAGCAATCTTTGGGTCCACTGAAACTCCAAAAACCCTCGGACACTACAGAGAAACCAGGACATGTCTGTCAGCAGGCC
>JAPMOB010250663.1:0-10785 GCA_029875015.1 Lepomis gibbosus | reverse complement strand
TTCTAGGCGGTCTCGGCTCGATTGTTTTGTTCCGATTCAGAGTGCGATTGTTGTGTTCACATATCACCAAACGAACCGGGCCAAAAGGGAAGCGCCCCTTTGTTTCGGAACAACGTCTCCAATCGATGCAGGTGTGAAAGCACCCTAAGAATTCACCATTAACATGTTGGAGACAGCGTGGCCCAGAGGAAGCTAACCATTTTCACATATTTTGGGGGTGTGCTAAATTGAGTACATACTGGAAAGAAATACACAGAATTTTCAACTTGGTTTTTGGGATTGAGATACCATTTAATTTTGTAGCTCTATATCTTGGGAAAACAGCTTTTATGGAACAGAGAAGTGATAAAAAATTGTTGCAGGCACTTCTTGTAGCAAGTAAAAAAAATATTACCAGGAAACGGCTTAACCCAGTCCCCCCTGCAATTGATAATTGGCTTGATATAGTCTTAGAAATTTTTAAGATGGAAAAGTTAACCCACACCTTTATATTGAAAGAGACAAATTTAATGGCATTTGGAACAAGTGGATTAAGTATATAACCCCAATTAGAACAGATTTTTTATAACTTCTCCGACCACCCCTCCTGACTGATGATGGTTTTATTGCTTATTTTCTTTTTCTGCAAGCCCCCTGTTGTATTTTATATAGTTTTCTACTTTTATTACATTTGATTTTATTGAGTTGTACACATATCAAGAAAATCTAAAAGTGTAAATTTGTAGAGTATGTTCTGAGAATCCATTTAGATAGGACAGTGAATTGAGTTAAATTTACTATTGCTCACGACTCATAAAAGTGGAAAATGGAAAGATATATGTACTATTATTGAATATGTTACTTCATGTAAACATGTTCTTTCTTAATAAAATATAATATAAAAAAAAGAAAACAAATTTCCCCAAAACAACAGAACAAACAATACATCGGTTTAAATATACTTCCTGTCGTCATCAGCGTGATTCTTAATCTTAAAAATACAACCAGCTCACTGGCAAAAAACAACAGCAAACAGTGCATTTGTTGGGGACTATTTTCAGCGGAGGATGAATACACATTTGCTGCTCTGCTGAGTATTTGGGGCAGCACGACGGTGTATGTGGGACCAAATCAAAATAAACAGCAGTGTGTGCGTTCATGGTGATGAAGGAAACATGTCACCCTGAGCAGCAGTGAGGCTCACTGATGGGTTTGGAGCGCTATGGCTCAGAGGAGGAGGAGACATCAGGCTTTGATACACACACAGAACCTGCAATTAGGATCCATAAAATTTGGTATTTTCATGGAATTAGTTGAGTACAAGAAAAATAAAGAATACCAACAGACCTTTAATGTCAGTATTGGATTTACAGGATTTCTACATCTTGATTCATCAGTTAATGAATTTACTGGATCAGCTATTCAACAACTATATGAACAACTATTGATGTTACTTTTTCCACAAAATGCTCTCCGTTGAATTGTCAGAATATTTATGTTATAGTGTATATATGGATTTGTGCCATAAAATGACATGTACCTCATCTCGTTACACAACCCTGTGCTGTAAAACGATGAATAAGTCTACCATGGCAGATGATCTTCTGACATTTAACAAACCCAGGGTTAAACTGACCGCAAACACACTTTGGAAAGTGGAGGATGCTTTAAATACAACCTCATTTTCTCATTGGGTTACGTATCCATTTCTAAGAGGGGAAGAGAGGAGAGGAGAAGATGAGTATTGATCGTCCTCGGCTGTCTTTAACATGAATATTTCATATTTTCAATCGGAAGTCTGTTTGTTTCATATCAGTTATCTGTTGGTCCACATATACCTCTGACCTGCTTTCTCTCTCTCACAGATAGCATGCTGTCAGTGTGATCTGTGGAGTCGTGGAAAAAGTACAAAATAGTAGAAATAGAAAAAGTAATAATTCTTAAAAAAAAAGGACATGTCAAGTTCATTTCCATCCGCTGTATTGTGTTTGTGTTGATGTTAGTTTTACCATGTCTGTCCCTTCTTTCTGCTCTATTGTGTTCAAAAAAAGAATTAAATATCATGGTCTATGCTTACAATAAAAAACACATTGTATTGGCATTTGTTAATTAAAATAAAGCTAATTAAAACCATGTTCAGGAGATCGCTGTGGTCTAGGCCTTGTTTTTGGTGTCCTCATGTTAAAGTTTTCCAAAAGTAGTTCAAGTTTGGGTAAAGTTGGTAGCTTGTTTTTGTATATTAAAAAGTATTAATTTGTCGAAGCTATTGGGAAATGTGTGTTCCTCCAGTCTCGGATTACCACTCTATTGTGTCCATAGAAAACAATATTATGGTCTTTCCTTACTACAGAAAAACACATTGTATTGGTGTTTTTGAATTCATATAAAGCTAATTAAAATATTGGACCGTGGCTGTAGAAAAAGTCCCATTTGACCATTTTCATAATTTGTTTTTGTTTTGAATGTCATGACAACAAATATGATCTTTTATTGAAAATATAGGAGAGGCAGGATATTACTTGGTCCAGACCCAACTGATGTAGTCAGCTAAAGCAATTAATAAGTAAGTAAGTAAGTAATTCTTGATAGTTGGATCTTGGCGTGCTTTCATACCTAACCTGTTAGTTAAATTAACTCTGGTGTGTTCCCCTGTCTGGTTTGTTTAGACTGGTGCTAAAGCTGTCTTCTGAACTTTTTCTGCCTATTTGTTAGTTAGTATTTATGACGTATGAGGTCTAGCTGCAGCCTTGAGTTACAGTGCTCAAAATCAATTACTTTTTCACATGCTCTTTGTGACCGTCAAATAAAATTAAAAGGACCTATCAGGCCCAATAAAGGACAGCATGAGAGCTTTGATTTTCCCCTCTGGCTCCTTGTGGCGTTGATGATGCTGCAAGACAGCCAAAGAAACTGAATGAGTTACCTGTCAGTCGGTGTGACTTCATGTTTATAGCAACACGAGTCAACACAAAACTGACCAGAACTTAAAGACAACAATGGATTATTATTTCCCAGAAGAACCAAACTGCAGGTGTGAAAGAAACACATCTGCATGAACTTTTAGTACTATTGATGAAGGGAAAAACTTGGACTGGACGTGCTAAATAACAAGCAGATTTTAGTGTTCTGCCAAAGGCCGTTTTTAGCTTGGCACTACATAATATTGTACTATAATATGTGCACCACACTCGACAGTGGCTGTAAACCCTGCAGCCATCTCTTTATGTCAGTATCAAATTGATGTGACCAGTGCTCCAGCTCTTAAATCGATGTTTTAAAGTCAGAAAAGTGCATCTCAATTTTAAACCAGGCTTGATCACATTAGGTCTAAGCTGACTTTAAAATACCCCAATCCTGGTTATTGGTTAGACTCCCACATAGTAGTTATGGAATGATATAATTCCCCTGTCTGAATAAGTGATTGATTGATTAGTCGTAATACATAAACGATCTACTGCGTATTTCCTTCCTGCTCATATTTTCATTTGTGTTAAATTTCCTCGGCTGTGCTTCGGCCGTCTCCCTGCAGCACCGTGACTCACTTCTGATGGAAATGGCTTTTTAAATAAAAACCTGTATTAAAAATAAATTGTTTTATCAGAAACAGACCGCTTTATCATCATTGTGCTTGTTATTGGAGAAACACTTTGTTTCTATTAAAGCGTCCAGCCGTGCAGAACCACAGTAACAGGGATTTAAAAATGCCATGTCGCTCAGAAACAGACGGCGTGTGCGTGCGGAAGATAAGGTGTTTTTGGTGTAACACGTTCTCTATTTGAAGTAAATCACAACATACTTCGGCAGAAACAAAGCAGGAAGAAGTGTGTTTGTGTGTGCTGTAATTTAAAGTTCTGCAGCGTCCACTGTTTCTCAGAGAACTTCTCTCTGAGTTTGTCTGTCCGGGGGGGGGGTAAGGTGTCCTTTTCATTTCATTTCATGTTTTGAGCTGACTAACTCTGCATCAATTTGTTTTCCAACCTGAGCAAAATAACATAAAACCTTGATTTCACCTGCCGCAGATTTGGGCTGGATATGATCTGCTGAACTGCAGGAAAACACTTTTAGAAAAGAAGGAATCGGATATTGATCCATGCGAGTGGAAGAAGGTGGAAGAGTTCAGGAGGAGACCTCACAGTCAGGACTTCCTCCTCCTCAAAAGCCAGTTTTAACTTTCTTCTTATGCACACACTCTGTGTCCAAATGGTATTATAGGTTATGTAAAGTTTTATACAACAAAGAGGAACACGATGTCTGGTGCAAACTGAGCACCAGATAGATTTTCAGCTTGGATTGTTTGTTTTAAACACTTAAAATATTGAGTTAATTTACCCTCAGAGGTAGGATAATTTACTCCAACCATAACGGATCACTTAATCCTTCATGGTTTGTGCTATCCTCAGTGTTGCTCCATATAAAAAACATAGAAGTCTCTTGAATATTTCAATAATTGATGATATACTGTTGGTTTGTGTTGTTGCCATTAAATTGAATAATTTGTTTGTTTCAACTTTGAAATGGTGAACGGCTCTAATTAACACCATACCCATGACCCTGAGCTGCTGTTGCTTTGGATAAAAAGCCAGTCAGAGGAGCGAATCAGAGCTGAAGCAAATTCAGAACGCTTCAGTAGTTCTTAAAATATTTTGCCGTGATGAATTTATCTAAATTTGGCAGAAAAACAAAATGCTCCTTGGGACTCGTACTTGTCTACTAACAAGTACCTTTTCTTCCTCTGAGTCATGGAACTCCACTGTTGTCCACTCATTGCTGCACTGTCTGACATTTTCCTATAATCTCCATGAACACACACGCTGTAATTTTATTCTGACTTAGTCCCACATTCACTGTCCTGCTGCCCCAAATACTCACTAGAGCACCACATGTGGATTCATCCTCCGCTGAAAATAGTCCCCAACAAAAAGTTTTTCTTCAATAGCAGCCATTGGGTTTGGAGCTGAGAGCCACAGACAGGAAGGACTAACATGTTGCTCTTCCACCGACTTGTACCTTTGACTTTGTATCAAAGAACCAGATGCTTTCAGATGTTTTCACAGTTGTTCATCTTTTGTACTGATGATTCAACCAGGAACGTTTTGTGAAAATTGCTCCAACTGTCAGCTAACATGGTCTGTGCAGAAAATTATTGGGACATCACCTGATAAAAGTTCTACTCTATTCTAATACAGTTTATTTGTGCTGTAAGTTTAAAAAAAGGATCAGTTCCAACAAATTATTAGAGGAAAACATATTTTTCTATTTCCCTGTAGTGCTATCTTACAATGCAGACACTTTCAGTTTTATTCTTCCACTAACCCAATACAACTAAACTGAATGGGCTTTTGTTTAAGTCACACAAAATGTGTCCCAGTTACTCTGGATAATCCTCAGACCTCTGTGTTAAAAGTTTCCATTGGGAATCGAGTTCTGCCAAAGCACAACTGCCGCCAATAAAAACAGTCCACAGAGAGGATCTCTACCTCTGAAGCGAAAGAAAAAACAACAGGTTTAAAGTTTGATTCAATATGCACGGTTTGTTTTTTATCTCTTCCAACAGATTAGCTTTTCCTTTTAAATCAGGTGTGGGTTGTCAGTATTGTCTGGAGATTTTACATGTTTTACATTCAAACTGATGAAATTAATATTTGACTCAGTGAAGCCTTGAGCTGAAGTTCTGGCTCACCTCCAACCATCAGTAAAATTAAAAGTACAAATAAAAATTTTATGACTGAAAATTCTGAACCAAAAAGCTTGTCTTGAATATTACTATTATCTATTAACAAGAAATTCTGCAGTTACCACAAACCACAGCGCACACAGATGCTGGTTATTTAACTTAATTTCTCTTCACTAAAGAAGACACACGTGTGGCTAAAAGCTCTGAAAAGCTAGTAAATGGAGTTTAAGCTAAGATTATTTTGATTTACTTGCTGTTTCCCAAAGTTAAATATGTCTAAAAAATGCAGGGGCTTTTTAAAACGTCTAAAAATCCTGTGATAAACTCAACTCAAACAATCATAAAAGCTAAAGCTCAATTTCTCAAAAATCCTTAAAATAGGTAAAATAACAGATAAAAGCATGAAGACTAATTTTGAGTATGTTATCTTTTTTAAAAAGAATATAAATTAAATATATGATAAGGCAAAGAATTAACAATAAACTCACAGTTTGATGATGTTTCTGTCTGAGTACATTGGTGTGGTCGAGGAAGATTAATGTGTCTGACTAATATATGAATACTTTGTTTTATATAAATTAAGAGGTACGATTTGGAGTTTTACTTTCAAACATTAAAAAAATGAACAAACATTCTACTACGTATTAGATTTCCATCAATAGATGTATTATGGTTTGACTCAACAATTACATCTTATGTTTTGAAAGAGAGCTCTACGTTACAGAGACATCTACTGAAGATAGAGGGTCAAATGCTGCCTCCTATTTTCTTGGAGCATGTGGCCAAGAATTAAATATTGTTAAACATTTTTTACTCACCATGTTCCACTTTGGGAAGAGGAAGTCGGTACCAACGTACTCGAAGAAATGAGCAAAACCTTCTTTTAACCAGACATCTTCCCACCAGACTGGAGTCACCAGATCACCAAACCACTGAAAGACACAGAGAAGAAACTATTCAGTTTAATTTTCTCTCAAATATAATTCATTCATCTGAAAACATTTACAAAACCCCATAGACATATTCTTATGGTGTTTAAAATAACAAAATCCAAATAAAAGCAAACTGGTTTAGGTTGAGGAAGGCATCAAACTTCTTAGAGGCTTAGACTTGAAATTAAAGCCCGACTGATATGGGTTTTTCGGGGCCAATGCCGATATTAAATTAAAAAAGAGCTGATTTATGAGCCGATATTTAGATTTAGAGAATTGATTTGGATAGTACACCCCTTTACTGTATAAACTACACTTAGAACAGGCCGATATTGAAAGTATTTGGGCTATAAAACTGTTTCCTAAATGGATTATGTTAATAAAATAGATTACAGTCTCAAAAAGTGACCATGTAAACTAGGGACGTCCAGATCCGATCACGAGATCAGAAATCGGGCCCGATCACGTTGTTTCAGACTCGATCATAATCGGACGTTACAACCTGAGCAGGATTCGGATATAAATGTATATATAGATGTGGTTTGCAAACAGTGTGGCACTTTTATTTTTGTATTTGTTTAAATGCCTGCTGGGTATTTTAAGTTGAGGTGCTGTTTGTTTTTATCTTAGACTATTTTTATATTTACTGTTGCACTAAAGTCCAAAAGTGAAGAATTTATGTTATTTATTACTTGATTGTTCAAGCTACCTCACAGAAGTGCTCTGTTTGTTAACAGAGTTGTTGAATGTTAAAATAAGGTGAATTAAATATAAACATAAGGAACATCCTGGATCTGTTTTTTCGCTCTTCTTTATTCTTTTTTAAAGTATTATAGAAGTATCGGATCGGAACTCGGTATCGGTAGATACTCAAAATCAAATGACTCGGACTCGAGGGCAAAAAAACCTGATCGGGACATCCCTAATGTAAACAATCAATCACATCAATAAATATTTGTTGCTGGAAGATGCATCGTTTTCAGGCATCTGTAAACAGAGAGAGAGAGAATAATATAATCTGCCATAATTTCAATGTAGCATATTCACATCTAGTTCATCCCTTCACCAGCACTTTTTAATTCTAACCAAAGCTCAGTGAAACCATTTAACAACCATCAGCATAAATCATGCCGTCTAGGATACAGATGCTGTTGAATGCATCTAATACAACATGACTCTCTACTAACAACTACAGCGATTCACATCTACAACGTCACACAAAGAGGAGCTACAGGAAGCCGAGTTATTTTCTTGTTCAGCTCACGTTTATTCACGTCCACACTGGTTTAATCATTTCAGACACGCCGACTAACTGCAGACAGGCGGCTCGCAGATATATTTAGAATACACCAGATACTATAGTTTAACGGCTCAATACGACGCTCCTCCACTGATAAACATGGCATTAGCTTTGTGGCTAATTTAGCAACAGGCAGCGTTAGCTGCTGTACTGTTACGTGATTTTAGAGACTATTTAGAAGTGATGAACTAGACACAAATGAAGACCGTTCACTAGAACTGCCACACAGTTTCATAATAACAGTTAGGTCTGTCAGCAGCTTCCAACACCAGCTACTGTAACATTAGCCTTCTGTGAGCTGGTAGGAAGCCGGGAGAGTGCAGTGAAAAACAGGAGGGTTAGCAAGTCATGAATGTTTTCAGGAGAAGAGAAGTGATTGGGTCTGTTTTTATTATAATTATGTTAGTCATGTAATTAACGGGACAAAAGACCGTCACACCGCTAACACGGCCTTCTCCATGTTTGGTACATGCTGCAGTAAGCTCTGGTAAACTCCGGTCAGCTGTTTTCTTCTGTGGTTTTTGTGGTGAGGCAGTGTTGTTAACAGGGGAGCTGCAGCATCCCCTCTGGTGGGCAAACTATGCAACACCCATGACATGAGTGAAGGATGTGACTTTTTGTTTCTTCTTTAATCATCATACATCTGCTGTTATAAATGGCCAATTAAAGGCAATTAGCTGATATCGGCCGGCCAATAAATCGGTCAGGCTCTACTTGAAATATACAGTATGTTTTTACATTTTAATTTATCTGACGCTTTTATCCAAAGCGACTTACAATTGCTATACATTTCAGAGGTTGCACGCCTCTGGAGCAAGTAGGGGTTAAGTGTCTTGCTTAGGGACACAATGGTGGATGGGTCACGGTGGGGGATTGAACCCAGGTCTCTCAAACCAAAGGCAGGTGTCTTATCCACAGTTCCATCACCACCCTTATACATAAATAATTATATTTACTGTCCATCAATTTATATGAGTTTCCAAATTCTTAGTGTTAAAGTTTTTCTCTATATGCCACTCTTTCAAAGCCCCTGGTTATTATTCCTGCAACGTAAATTGTTTTACGGCAAATCAGTCTGCTGAAGCCTATCAAAGAACCATCACTGCAGCCTCTCTTCATTCTGCTGCTGACCTTCTTTCGAGCCCAGATAAATTACTTTCCCTCTTCCACTCCTCCTGCTTAGCTATCCTGAACTTTGTAGTCCACCACCTCAAATATAGACATCTCAAGGTTTAGCCTCATCTGTGTTTGGACGATTCAACCCATTCTGTTAGGCAGGCTTGTTGGAGAGCTGTGCAGAGATGGAAAAAAGATCACCTCTCAATTTCATTTGAAATATTTGAAAACGGTCTGGCTAATTTCCAGGCAGCAGCCAAAAAGCCAGGGCTAGATACTTCTCTGAGATAATCAGTAAACTCTCCCATGGACCTAAAATTCTGTTCAATTTTATAAACTCTGTCCTCAAAACCCAAATATCTCATAATATCGAAGAATCCACGGGTCTCTGTGAGAAGTATTTGAGGTTCTTCACTGAAATAACTGAAAAAATCAGATCAATATTCTCTCCTACTCTCCCTGCCCCCCAGCTATTTTGCTCAGAGGCCCCAGCTACCTTTAATCAATTACAACTGGTTTCATTATGAGGACCCTCTTCATGTACATAAAACAAATGTTGTACCCAACCATATGATAAAGGATAGGTTTGATATGGATGCCCTTAGCATCCAAGTTGTTATTTATTCCAGCTTAGCCTCTGGCAGAGTCATCACATGTTTTAAACATGCAGTTGCCCTGCCTCTGCTCAAAAATCATAATATTAATGTTAAATGTTTAAATAACTATTGGCCCATCTCTATTTTCACCATTCCTTTTTAAAATAATGTAAACATGTTCTGTCACAACGGCAACCATTCCTGAATACCAACGATATCCATCTCTGAGTTCAAAGCCCTCCACAGAACTGAAACAGCTCTGTTAAATTTGACAAATTCTGGGGAAAATGCCATCCTGGTTTTACTAGGTCTTATTGCAACCTTCGATACCGTGGGCCATGACATCCTTTTGACATGCCTTGAAGAGTAGGTTAATATTAAAGGTACAGCAATAAACTGGTTCTAAATGCCATCTTAAATATAGGACATTCTTAGTTTCTATAGGCCAGTTTTCCTCTTCCTCTGCTCTGGTCACCCAAAGGCCCCCCCCCCCAGGGATCCATCCTGGGGTGGTTGTATTTTCTCTGTACACGCTCCCTCTTAGAAACATTATTAGGAGGTATAACATCTCCTGTCACTTCTCCAAGGAATTCCCTACTACCGCTCCCGGACTGTTTTGAGGTCATTAAAGGCTGGATGGCAAATAATCTCCTACTACGGCAATAAAATTGAAGTAATTATCTTTGGTCCCTCTTTGTCCACAAGTTACCTCTCCAGTATGCTGGGCCACCTCACCCCACATGTGAAGTCACATGCAAAAAAATACCTGGGGGATTTTAAGCTCTGTTTTAAAAAGCAAATCTGTTCTGTTGTTAAAAACTAATGAAGAACCATTACAAACATGAAGCCTATTCTGTCTTTCCATGATATAGAAAAATCCACTTGCACTCCTCTCTCAGATGTGTCGACAAATATCTCATGTATGTCCCTCGGTCGTCTAAAACTAAAAGAGTCACTTCAGTTCAATTTTGCTTTATTGACATTCATAAAATAAAAAAGTAAAAGTGTGTGTTTGTGTGTGTTAAAAATAAAAACAAAATATTAAAAATAAAAATAATTAACTAAAACAGTAATGGCCCTGCGATGGACTGGCGACCTGTCCAAGGTCTACCCCGCCTTTCGCCCAATGTCAGCTGGGATAGGCTCCAGCCCCCCGCGACCCTGTACGCAGGATAAGCGGTTGACGAT
>JAPMOB010250662.1:0-20530 GCA_029875015.1 Lepomis gibbosus | reverse complement strand
ACACTCGTGCGAGCCGCAGCAGTTCAGCGAGGTAGCAATACAGGTAGACAGCATGACCTGGGTGTCAGATTTATTTACTTTGCACAGAGTTTTAATTGGGCTCGTACATGTATAGTAGCTTAAGGAAAATTAGTTAAAACAGTTGAGTGCTACAGAGCTAGACTTGTTTGTGGTGAATGTTCTAATGTATGAGTGAAATATCACTGCGTTTTGCATCAAAAATGTTTTTTATTTCTCTATAAGTAATAGTTGTGTTCAACTTATGTGTTAAAAGCCAGAATCATTGTAGACTAGACAGATGGGTTCTGAACCATCCCTCAATTATGCTGCTATAGGCCTAGACTGCCCATGAGACTTCCCATGATGCACTGAGGTCCTCTCTTCTTCTCTTTCTCTCCATCTGTATGCAGCCTCATCCCATTAATGCATGTTACTAACTCGACTTCTTCCCTTTCCCATTGTCATGTACTTTCTCATCTCCCTCATCTCTCCTCCTATCAATTTATGCAGGTGTTTTTTGGCTCTGGAGCTGTGGAGTCTGGATCTAGGTTGTGAGTCGTCTGCTCCTACTATGTTCCTACCGGAACCCTATGCTACAATTATTATTATTAGTCCTATTTTTATTGTTATCATTAACATTACTATAATTATCAACCATTGTTCATTTTCAGTGTGTACCACTATTACCTTTACTGTCTGTATTTCTGTGTATTTCAGCTCTCCCAGCCTTCTCTCTCTCTCTCTCTCTCTCTCTCTCTTTCCCTTTCTCTCAACCTCAAACGTTCGAGGCAGATGGCCGTCCACCCTGAGCCGTGGTTATGCACATTACTGGGTGTATAGCATTTATTTTTATCATTCTACTATCTTATTTCTTATCTGTTGTGTGTTGCTTACCTCAACCTTTTCCAGTTCTGTGTGTCAGAACATTATCATAATGAATGTACAAGGATCCAGGCAGTAACACCGTCTAGCAGCAGAGAACATGTCTGGAATAGTAGGCAGCCTTTTTCAAGGATTAGGACAAACATGCATGTATTTTGCTTCTCTGATCATTCCGCTGCTACAGACTGAGCTGACCTTTAAGGGCTGGGTAAGACAGCAATTTGAATGTTGCTGAGACACTACTACTACAACGATGGCTTCATTTCCATTCAGACTCATTTACTCAATGTTGAATGATGGTATAATTATGACTGCAGCGGTACAGATTGCAGGCAATGATTAATTAATGAAGTGTGTACAGTATGTGTATATAAATGTGTAGAAATGTGTACAATGCAAGTTTGCAGGGAAATTAATTTGGGAGGGTTTTGTTTGGGTGTGACTGTCTATGTGGTGAGTTTTCATGAGTGTATATATAGAGTATGTCTATGTTTGAGTTTTGTGTTTGTACATGTTCTTGAACGTGTGCGTGCAAGTGAGAGGGAGACGTGAACAATTTGAAGTCACACATCTGCACATCTGACAAACTGGAGCAGAAACACTGAAAGCAATGATGACACAACACAACCAACACTTCTAAACATTTGGTGCATCCTGTTAGTTGATTTTATTCATAATCTAACAGGATGCACCAAATGTGTAGAAGACTCATCTGTTGAACAGCTTACATGTTCAAGAATAATAACAACTGAACCAAAATCAATCGATTTCAGATTACTGCAGTATTAGTATCAGGCTGCAGTATACTTTGTTGTCTGATGCTGTATCACACTGGCAATGCTTCAAACTTAGATAATGAGAACTTGTAGCAGCTCAGAAGCTAAATGACAACTAATCTTACAATAAAATGGCATCTTACCTCCTTAATTTGATTTATTTCCTGTTGAAACAGCATGTCAGAGAAGGACATAACTTAAAACAATGGGAAATTAGTTAGGTTGACAAGGGCAGCTATATTTGAAGGGTAGAACAGAAGGGTGCAGCACGGTTCAAAAATCTGTGGTTTTACCGTTGTCATGCTTTTCACATTTAAAGCACAGCAGCTGTGTGTACCAGATTGTGTATATCATGAATTACATGAAATATAAATAAATACATAACATGTGACAAACTACAAGAGACTAGCTACGGCAGCTTTATAATGTCTGCACATATCTTTTTTTTCTAAAACACACACATTCCTACATGTAATATTTCACTTTCATAGTACAAAGTGGGGAGAAGCAGGGAGTGAGATCTAAAGGACGAGAGATTTTGAGGTCTTGCATTTTGCTCCCTGTGCCTTGTAAAAGGTTATGTGCTTCCCAGTCGCCCATTGTTAAAAAAAAAATCCAAGCTTTTGTGTAAAGCCATCATACTGTTTACAAGTAGGTGTATGTACAAAGAATGGAGTAGGGAGAATGGAAATGTCAGAGAAATGTCAAATGCCTGCTGGCTCTGTCCGCTGTATTTCTTCAGCTGAAATGTTCTCTCCAGGGAAGAGGGGTTCCAGGCAGGGTGACTGTGGTGGTCCAAGGTCACACTTGTTGGTGACTTCAAACAAAACCTGCACTACTGTGGTATGAATGGTTAAGTGAGAAATAAATGGATGGGTGAGTGAAGGGGTTAAGGGATGAATTCATAAATTATTGACTTTAGAACGGACAGACGAATTCTGTAGATGGTTCAAAACTGTGGTGGGAGTGATACGCGACAAGGCAAATGATTGATAGATTGATGGATGGAAGTGTGGATGAAAGGATGGTTGTTAGAACAGTGAAAGAATGAATCAGTGGAATGACTGACAGACAGATAGCTGAAATGAAGATTATGTATGAATGGGCAGATAGATGGATGAATAACTATGCAGTGGAGAGATAGGGTTACATAATGGACAAAAGATTGCTTCATCATGAAACATTAAGTGTGTAGATCGACAGATGCATGGATAGATAAATGAATGGATGAATATAAATACTGTTGGATATGAACAGATGTTAAGAGATAAATTAATAGAAAGTTCATGGATTGACGCTTGGAAGACGAATGGAAAAGACTAAATTTGTGCAGAAATGGTGGACAGTTTTGTGATTTGTGCAGTAACGGGATATATGAAGGAGATAAGGTTAACACATGAAACAGTTATTGATAATACAAAATGTAGGATTGGCTAAGTGATAGACAGATGCATTATTTGATGGATAGATGAATGGTTTAAAAAGGAGTGATAAACAAATGAATGGACAGTATTATACGCGACTGAATAATTGATGGGGGTTGATGGAAGGATGGACAAATTGATGGAAATGTGGGTATGAACAAGTGGATACAGCTGTATGATAGATGAATTATTTTTACAATCCACACACATTATCACAAATCAAGCACCTCTCTTTACACCCTTCTCATTCCCTACTCCACTTCCACTGGCGACATCCACCGCCAGTGAGAAATTGCCTGTCTTCACTCTTTTGATTTGCTTTGTTTGTGGGTCGCTAATTTATGGGTTAATCAATTATCCATTAAAGCCTCTTTCACATAAAGACTAGTAATGGTAGTTGCCAGCACTACTGTTGTGCTTAATATGCATTAGCATGCCTATCATACCCCTTCCCCCTTTCTCATTAATGGACCGAGCCTCTGTTCCTGTTTTATTCAAACATCTGTAGATTTTTCTGCCCTTCTTCTTGCTTAATGGCTTGACTGAAGCATAGTACTACACTAAATACTATGTGTGAGATCTACAGAGTTAATTGAAATATTATTTATTGCTGTGCTATCACAACCACTTATACTGCAAAGACCAACTTCAGTTGTTCTGTAAGTGAAGATTGTCAGTTCTACGTATAGGGTGATGATGGCGCAGTAGAGAAGACACATGCCTTTTGTGTTGGAGACCATGACACATCCACTAATGTGTCACTGAGCATAAGCCCTAGTTGCTCCAGAGTCATGCAACCTCTGACATATAGAGACATAAAATTGTAAAGTGTTTTGCAATAAAGCATCCGCTTGATTACTGGATTACAGGATCAACATGTCAACTGGTGCATTCTGAATTGAGTACAAAATATAACATATCAGTGACCTTCAAAACACCTGTATAGGTCTTAACAAGCTAAGAGAAGGACACATAAACAGCATTCAGGTCCAGTTCATCAACAAATTTAGGCAGAGTGATGGTATAACAGAGAGGGCTAAAGGGGGTAGGGCCCAAGAAGGCCTGAAGGGTTGGCCCATTTCTCATTCACCTTCAATATAAATGTCATTAATAAAAAATAATATTACTTTAAATATTAAAACTTCAACTATTTTTTGATTGCATCAGATAATGCTTTCATTAATTCATCTTACTCTTGCAAACCACAGAGCAGAATTTTCAACATTTTCTCAGGGATGTTAGCATTTAAGGATTCAGGTAGTTGTCAAAAATAAGTATGCTAGCTTTATGTCATGTTTTTCTCACACAAGGCAACAGTGAGTTGGATAAGCAAGATTGCATAAGGTTTGCAAGGAAACTATTTGAGTTATTTTCTTATATTTTAGCAATATAAAGGTTTAGAAAAAGACATTTAAGTAAAAATATGTCAACTTACAGGTAGCTGAACGAAATGTTCTCCAATCAAGAAAACAGACTTTCTTAAGATCAACAACCAGATGCAGAGGACACAAAACTCTGCCACATGTGCTTAGCACGTGTCAAACTTAAACTTTAATTAGTATTTTCATTAAAATTAAGTTATAGTATATGATTGAGGATTGAAGAAATTGTCAGACTTGAGCTCAGTTTTGGGTTTGTAGTAGCAAGATAAAACATTTTGTGAATACAGCACCTCATCATTTTAACATTTCTCAAAGAATATCTTTCACCCAGAATGACATGTAGAAGGCAACTCTCACAAAGCCCCGCTGCTTTCCATTTTACCCATCTAATCAGGGAATTAATTACTCCTGGTAAGTCAGGGGAATGCTATTAGCTACCTGGTAGGATAGAAAACCAGCAACACTTTTAGTCCTGAGGGCTAGGAGTGACAACCACTGTTTTTAATTTTTACTTAAACAAAATGCTGACTGTGAACTTGAGGTAACGTACATGGTATTGTATACTTTGCATTGTGCTGTATGGTCTATATCATAATACTGCTTATGTTAATACGTGTTTTACATTAAAATCACCCATGTACTAAGTAAACCTAGGTTTCTTTTCAGATTATGGAATATCTACAAAACACTAATACACTGGTCCATTCGTATAAAGGAAACATTTTAATGAGTTAGACCATTGAAAGAGGATGTCCACATGTCTGAATTTATGTTTCTGTATGTGCACAGCATGAGTCAACAACAGGCATACATCAGCACTAAGCTGTCACCAGTGCGTACAGTCTTACGTTGATGGACTAAGCACTAAAATATCCCCATTGTTGACTGCTGCCATGCACACAAAGAAACATTAAATCACGATTTTGCAAGTGCAGACATCCTCTATATTATCCATGAGTCTGCACCTTTTTCATATTCATTAGGTTTAGAGTTGAGAGCAACAGTCTTTTGTGTAACATGTTAATGAGAAAATATTCCACTTCTGACTCACATAGTGGGACTGTAGCTCTGTCAGTTAGCATTTGACTACCTGAGCTGAGAAGCTGTTTGGGTTGAGTTCATCCAGTATTTTCAATGGTTAAACACACAGTTGCATGATAAGTCCAAGAATATCTTTACTAACACAGCTAAACAGCAGCTAAGTGTTCTGTAAAAATCCTCCATGTGAGGATTCAGAGGAATGCCAGCTAATGTTAAAGATTTATACACATTTTTTAAATTTCTTTTAGCAAATGGTATAAAAGAAAAATTGTTTGAGTTATATGAGTTTTTAAACAGTCTTTAGAGATGGTGATATTGTGTGAGTCTGTGTGTTGGTATATTGGTCGAACATTGGGCCAAAGCAACACAAAATATTTTGTTAGATATTGGGTACAAGGAATCATGGAGGATGAATACAAATTACTTTATCTTTTTATATTAAGGATAATCCACAGACATCGCTGTCAGCAGCTATTTCTTTGGTAGAAGGCAAATAATCATATGCCAGTCATGGAGATCATACATATGCATGAAGCAGATAGGAATAGTCCTAAATACACTATATATATGTCATCACAGGTCCCAAAATTTGGACCTGATCCAAAACAGACCCATGGAAAACTTATGGAAAATTACATTATACAGCATACATCGTGAGCTAAAAGTGACTAGATGAGTCAGAACATGTCTGACTCAAATAAACCTGAGATAATTAGACCCGAAAATAGTGGCTATACATGTCCTAAGAGTTACCTCAAAAACACATCATACTCCTGCAATGATTATGACATGTGATCAAAGCTGATAATTTACCCGTTGGATCCTGTCAGTTCCAGTTCGGATCAGGTTCTGGTTCGGGTCTAGACTAGAAACCAATTTCCTAGTGTAAAACTAGAAATCAAGCATGCAAAGAGGAACTCCACACTAAATTACTTTGTTGCTGTACACATACTCCCTTAGATTCTTATTAGCATATCATGTTCTGTCCGACAATACTCATATTGTTTGTAAAACCTGCCTTTTCTGCTCAGAATTAGCTTGTGTGTGTATGTGTATATGGCTCCTGTCTAACCGTGACGTTAAGGCAAGACTAATACAGTATATCACATGTTCCCTCCATGTGAGCAGCTGGAGACAAGTAAAAATAGCAAAACACCGCCTGACCGTAATCTCAGTTTGCAGATAAACATTTAAAATCCAGGAATTCACATGACAGCCCAACCATATACTAGGTTTCGACCCAGTCTAAATATGGGAGGAAGGATCGAGCACAATTTGAGAGTGTAGCTATCCTTTAAAATCATGGACCATGACATGCATCGATGCACTTGCAAACTACTTTTAGAATCACAAATGTTCCCTTAGCCACTAATTTCCACCCTATTACTTGATTTTACTGGTGTACCTTCTATCTCATAGGCACCCTACAGAATTCGTATTACTGCTAGTAGGTCAATAACCCTCTTTACTCCTCACCTCTCATCCACCATCCACTTGTCGCATTTGTCACAGATGACCAGGTATTCACAGCATAACCACTCACCACTCAGTATGTCTGGCAGGCAGAGAAGGTGTAAGGACACTGGACACACTGTGATAAAGGCCTTGCAGGAAGTGAAGCACAGCAGACATGACATGACAGCCATTCCCGAAACTACAAATGCGATGTTAATGTGAAGAGGCATTGTCATAGCCATTGACTTTCAGACTTACTTCAAACTGGCGTAATAATCAGTGCTGCAGTAGTATAAGCTGATGAAATGTATATATTGTAAGGGGCTGTGTCGATTACTATGAGCGCCATGTATTTACACAATGACATGAACCAGAATTACACTGGCGTGACAAGATGCAGAACATATGTTCTATAGATATTTCCTCGCCAACAATATCTCATAAACCCACATAGACAGGTAGGTCAGTCCTCTCTCCCTACATGTTTCAGCCTTACATTCATACAGAGCAAGGGCCATTTATGTGTAGCTACTAGCAAAACATAAATGAACCATTACTTCTTTGGCTATGCTGTATGATAGCAACTACAAACCTGGACACTCTTAAGGGCTCCCAGCTGGGCGTTTTCTGAAGAGTGCCTGGCGTTTTCAGCTGGCAAAAATACTTTGTTGGACACAGCCCCTAAGTTAGGGGGATCTGTGAAAGAACACCAAGAAAACTCTGGACACTTCCATGCACATACACCTCACACTTTCCCTGCGTCTCTTTACTGTATACCATCTGTCTACTGTCTTGTCCAGTGAATTTGACTAACAGAAAAAAAAGAAAGGAATTCTCCTGGAAATGAAGACATAAAATACTATGAAAACAAGCCTCTAGTGTAAAACAGGATCTGAAAGTTTTAACTGAACATTGGAGAGGGGTGAGCACCAAGACAATATCTGCTGTGCTTAAGATACCACTGCGAGCTATAAAGATGTGAAGACATACACTATTCAAAAGTGTCCACACAATTGCCTTTAGCACCCCAACCCTAAAAACATACTTGCACATAAACACCCAAGCATCACCACTCCGCACAATATGACACCTTTAGCATCTTTCATCTATCATCCGAGTTGAGGCAGAGAGGCTGCTGTCTCCTCCCCAATGCTAGTGTTTTCACCAGTTATTAAGATCCAATGGCAGGCTCAGGGAGGGGGGGGGGGGGCAGGGTGAGAAGGTTTTAAGAGTGGGTGTAGTTGATAGATGGATGGGTTGCTACTATGGGGAGCCCCAGATCCCCACATTTTCAGCACTTTTCATGGATGATAAGGCTCAGGTGATAAATAAAAGAAGGGCTTGCCAAACCTCTGCCTATTTAATATTGCTGATGTGGTGCTTCTGATGGAGGATGGGGATGACCTGCGTAACCTTATATATCAGCTTGTGCGGAATGACGAGATTGAAAACAAACTGTTGTTTATCCAGGTGCAGCAGGATGTCATGGAGCAGTGAGTCCCAAGCATGTGTAAATGAGGCCCAAAAAATCTGCAGGTTTTCACTGCCATTACATATTGTAGTCTGGAGCTCATAACCTGTGAAATGATGCACATGGACCTCCATGGCACAGGGACAGGATTCACAGATGTTGTGAGAAGTGAGATACCCTTAATTGCAAAGGCTCAGGTTTGTCATCCTCTTTAGTTACAAGACACTGAAACCCTTTCTTCCTGTTGCAGTCACAGATACATATTTTTCGCCATGCTAATATCATGGCAATATTGATCTGTCTGTTGGTCGATTCACCACTTCAGTCGCGACTGAATTATCTCAACTATTTCATGGATAACTATGAATTTTTGTTGCATCACCAGCAGGCAGGGCTGGACCGGGACAAAAAAATCAGGCCTGACATTTTTGGCCCCAGCAGCCCTCACCAATACAACATCCATCTCAGATTAGGGGTGTGACGAAACTCTTAGCCCATGAGACGTGACATTGCATAAGATGGGGGCCATGACACGAAGACAAGAATATATTTTAAAAGGCCTGCTATTTCAAAAAAAATTATTGATAAAATATTCGATAGGGGAGTCTGGGGGTCCTCCCCCACAATATTTTGAGCATTAAACACTTAATTTCCTGCATTCTGGAGACATTTTCTGCACCAATTTATGGTGGAAATGCCTTTTTTTTATTAAGGGAAGCACAAAATTCAGGAGGCAGGTGACAATTCAGATTATGAAAGGAGGGAGTGGGAGCTTGTTAAGAGATGTCACTGAGCCGGCCCAGTGTCAGTATAGAAAATTAGGTTCGTCGGCCCACCCAGTATGCCAGATTAGCAGTCCACCTCTGCCAGCAGGTCAAAGTTTTCTCTTGTCCTGCGAAACACATACATCTTAAAATGTACTTGATAGATTGGCACCATATTTTGCACAGAAAGTCATTGTTCCAAGAGAATGAATCTTCCTGACTTTGTGATTGCCTTATTTTTCGTCTAGCACCACCATGAGGTTCACATTTGTGGTTTTGAGTGAAATGTCCAATTCACAATTATTGGCTAGATTGCCATTCAGTTTTTAGTACACAAATTCGTATCCTCTTCGGTATGAATTGTTATCAATTTGGGGATATGTTAACTTTTAACTTTTCTAACATGTAGCATCTTCAGGTCAAAATTTTACTTTGTTTTGTAATTTGGATTATGTACTTTGTGTTTATTGCTAATAATCAGATGATAACATTATCAAGTGTATCAAAGACTGTGCACCTGTACAGAGCCACATTTTTATTGTGTTTGAAGTCCACAGACCAGACAGTGACCCATGCATTGCTATATTTAAATGAATAACTGTTATCCAGAAAGTTGTGTGTCCTTGTGTATCTGCAGGTGTACGTGCAACTTCTGTGTGTGTTAAACAGTGGGGGAGAATGCTGCTGAGGCCTTCACACAACAGGGCAAAATGGCTCCTATTATCCTCACTGTGACTGCCCTACAAATGCGTGTTGTGCATCACCACTGGATGCCTTTCGCCAAGAAATCCTCCTCACGTTGGAGACAAAGAGCTCCACCAACACACAGCAAGCTCCAGTGATCACCTTGAATGATACATGAGCTTTTCTTCCTCTTGTTTCCGAGCCAGGGACCAGAATAACACTGCCATTTCCTTTATTTGGTTAATTTCTCATGTCTTTAACTCCCATAAGATACAGCATTATTAGAGACACAGTGAAACGCCATTATGCCAAATAGCTGGCTGTACTGTAGTGTTTTATCCTGTACCTCCCCTTAATTTGAGCTGGGCTTTGTCTCATTATTGCTAATGATGATGTAAGGGGCAACAGAGGAGATGCAGCAAGTTATTTGCTTATGTGTGTGTGTGTGTGTGTGTGTGTGTGTGTGTGTGTGTGTGTGTGTGTGTGTGTGAGTACTCTCAAACATCCCTGTGTCAGCTCCGGGCAACACACACTTATATCGGTGAATTTGCAAATGATTTTCCTACCTCTTTTGCTCAATATTTCAAAGAACCATAGCTGATAAATTCAACAAATACAAGAACAGTCATCTATGCAAAAATAAATCTGAGAGAAAATGGAATTAGGACAATGTGCAAGTAAAGAAAGGAAACATGAGGGAAGGGAGCTGTGATCCAGCTTAAACTGCTGACAACAGAAAGAGGAGCAAAACGAAGAAGTAGGGGGAAGAAGAGAGTGAGGGAGGAAGAAAGAAAGACTGTCAGGCAAAGATAAAGCTAGTCCTACTGCGCGACATGCAGTTGTGGCCACTGAGAAGTTATTACTCAGTGGGGTCAGATGCAATCTTTTAATGCCTCTCCTTCCAGTGCCCCACAGGTGGACCCACACATATAAACACACATTCTCTCACAAACAGAGAGGAAAGACAAGAAAGGTTACAGATACAAGCAATCACGTGCAACAATACTCAGTCCCATAGCCCTTTGGTTAATCACCCTGGAAACAACCACGACACACACTAGTAGCATCTGTCAGTTAATCCAACACAGTATACCTACTATCCAATACACCTGTCACAAGGTCAGTGAAATGAAGTGAAAAATGATTCAACTAAGATCAGATGCTCTTTCAGATCACAGCAGCCCCTCATAGCTCATTTTTTTTAATATATGTTTTTTTTCAAAGTCAAAGTGCACTGGTAGCACACTGGATTGGTTTAAAAGTCAATACTTGTGCTGTGCTCCTTTCCTCTCCTTCCTCTATCTTGGTTCCTATCAGGCAACGCCCCAGTCAAAGACATCCTTTTTTTGCATGTTGCTATGGAGACTGTGTGGGCATCTCTTATCAAACAAGACAACAGGAGCAAAAAAAAGAAGTGAAAGAGAGAGGTGTATGTTGAGAGACAGGTGTGTCAAGCAGGAGTAGAAGGAAATCTTCTGTAGTGATTTTTGTTTAAGTGGAATGTAGGTGCACTGAAGCATGATTGCTATACTGCTACACTCTCAAGCGTGTCAGTCAGACCTTTCAAATGTTAACTTAAATGTGAATTATCCTTTCTTAACTATTGGTTAGATACTAACTGCAATTCATTGACTTTACTGTGCTCTGCACAAAGACAATACAGTTTAATTTAATCCATTCCAATCTAATTAGCACATCTGCTGAATGACACTTAACTAAAAACACCATGACAGGTGCCTTTTATGTAGAAAAAAACAATTTCTATTTTGTTTGCTTTCTGCCTTTCTTTTGACTATACACAGCGGTTTTCTATAAACACAGAAATGCCACACTTACAGACACTTCTCAATTAATATTTATCCTATCACTATTTATTTTATGCAAACCAATCGAGATTCTTCCTCTGCTCAATGAACCTTTTGTGTGACCTCCATCTGTACACCTGGATCAGCCTAACATTTTACATTGGTTTCAATGATGTGTCACACCAAAAACTCATTCCTCGCTTCTGCCAGGAGAGGAAATTGGATCTATTATTGAACAATGAAAGTAGAGTTAACTTGGTAATATTAATTTGTGGCAATAGGTAAGGCCTGGCATGCATAAAACACAGTACACAAGTGCTTTTCCAAGTTCAACACATGGATTAGGCCTTTGAGAATATTAAGGCCATGCCAGGTGCAAGTCTCATAATCCAGAAGTGTTAAAGTACTAAATACACAAAAAACATACTCTTGCTAGCACTTGATGAGCTTAAGGAAAAAGCAGCAATGTAAAAGGTTGTGGCAACAGTACCCTTGTGGTCTGTGTGCAGGGTGGCCTGAGGGAGAGCTTCATTCTCAGCCTGAATGATTTCCCTAATGGAAACCCAGCTCTTAACTCAGTGACAGAAGTCAATACATGGTGGGTGCACAGCAACACCACAGCCTTGTAGTGGCTAGTGAATTGCAGAGAAAGACGTACTTTGCTCTTGTGCACCGTTGATGAGGGAGCCATTACTCTGCCTTGGAAAAAAGTTAAACCTGCAACCCTAAACACGGACTCCTCTTACCACAGGGCTATAATCATTCTCCCACTTCCCTCTGAAATGTTTCATAGCATCCCATGACGTCAGAGGAGATAAGTGTCAAAGGTTGCTGACTCCTGCTAGGAAACCAAAGGCTTTGAAGTCACATCAGAAGATAGTGAAGGAGTAAGGAGAAAAGGTCATATAATGGGATTACAGCACAGAGCACAGGTGTCACACTCTTCACGAGCACCTTGTGATAAGCATCTCAGAGGTTTGACATACAAGGAAACACGTTTTTTTGTTTATCAAGTCAAAACAGTGTAAATATCATGTAACTAATTTTATTTTCCCTGTAATGAATTTAAAAATGCTATTTGGAGGAGCTGTTTGAGAGTGATACTGTACTGGAGTCACACTCCTTCCTTATTGATGCAATAATAATAATTTTCTACACATCTTAACATCAGAGTTACTTGGGCACTGCCTTGGCACATAAGGTCTATTTTCTGCTTCACCAGTGACACGCAAGTCACAAAAGATGACCAACACGTGACTCTTGTGGTCTGCAGATAATCAGGCATGGAGTGGGTGGTGTACCAGTACGAAAATAGAAAATCAGTCCCCTAAAGGAGAAATAAACATCCTTATTTCATTACTTGAAACACAGCAAATAAAAATTAAGACCACCGGTGGACACCCTCACTTATATGTTAAACAATTAAACGTGATGAAAAATGTGATACTATTCTACTATAAACTACTATGTAGTTTTAAAATGATAAGACTAGATGGAAATTGATATATTTTTTTTTATTTAAATATTTTATGCTCTCTATATTTGAAACTCAGGTTGTCTGTAAGTGATGATTTAAACAGATCAGCATTCGTCAAGTCTGCCTTCTTATTTGTGCATTGCTCCTCTTCTTTCTCAGGTTGTTTTACCAGAGGCAGGTCGATATTTGAAGGTAAGGTGACTCTTCCAGGTCGCCAGGTTGCTTTTATCACAAGGTGATGCTGCCTGATTGACAGGTCATTTTGGCTCAGAAAACCATTTTGAGCTAACTTTAGCATTTGCAAGTTTGTTTCAGTAAGTTACCCATTGTTTTTGCTATTAAACTGTTTACTTTAACAATAGATTGTAGCAACATAAAACAACATAAACAACTCTTTTTGTTCTGTAAGAGCAGGACAAAAAAGTCGCAATTACAAGTCTGTCTGCTACTTTAGCACAACGGACAGCGCCGTGGATTTATCAATACACAGCATAGTTGGGCTACTGATATTTCAGAGCTGTAGATTCTAAATTGCACAAACTTCAGTCAGATAAAGGATTGGTGAGTGAGTCAGTGAAACTAACATACACAACTAAACAGCCACTTTGCACTTCTGTAAGGGTTAATAAGGCATGCATTTTGGTCATTTGAGGGTGGCATCCATACTAAATACATGCCTACACTTTGTTCATACTGTTATGTAGTGGTTGATGAAGATATGTCATTGAGTGCTCTAAGGAAAGTAATCTATCTGCTATATGGCTGACCTAAATTGACTGTGCTGCTTTGTCAGTTTCAGTGATTCATTTACTCTAAGTATAGAGCTTGTTGTTGGCTCATTAGCCATTCAATTCGATGTATGTTTTTACTTCAGGATGCTGCACAAATACTTTCTGAAAAACCTTTAGTGGACTGGTCTGGTGCTTGTGGATCTGGCACATTTGTCTTGAATATTAACCCATCTCAATTTTTACCCCAAACCCAATTTGACCATCTTAAATCTTATAGCTAAACATAACCATTTTTAATCTGATGCTTAAACCCAACCCTCTGTTTTGACGGGCAAGGCCCAACATTTCTGCCCATAACCCTGGTAGGCATTCTCATATCCGCAGCATGTTTGTTTCCAGCATTTAAGGAAGATGACAGTGTGGAGAGATTAAATCCCAGCTGTCAGCAAGTGGAATCAGCAGCAGGAGTGTGAGAGAAGAGGAGAAAGAGATGGAGAAAGAGGGATTGTTACAGTTAGGTGCAGTAACCACATCAAGTGTCCAGAAAAAAGAACAGTTTGTCCCAGATTTGGAGGAAACAACAGAGCCTTACTCCAACTAAAAAATTGTGACCAAACATCTTTATGTGATTTTATTATTCTGTTTCATTATTTCTAGATCTGCTTTATATTTTGTTTTGCTAATAGCTGTTTTTGAAACATTTTTAGACAGGTTGATAATAATTAATTTAGTTTTTATTCAGGTACAAATTGTTTAATTCAACTGATTTGTGTTTGAATAGCAGTTTTTCAGTACTTCATCATCTATACATTTATGCTTCCAATGCTTCAAACTATATACACACTCACATGTTTGTATGTATTTATATTTATTAAGTCGCAGTCTACCACAGTCACATACAGAAATATTTTATTAATTATTATGTTGTGATTGTTAATGGCAATGATTGTTCCCTCATGTTTGTTTAATAATTACTGTGGCTCTAACAAGGGTGCTCATACATGCAAAGATAATAGTAGAGTAATAAGTCAATTATGCAATCAACACTGGTCAACATGGGTTATATACATTTATACAGTATCTTCAAGCAGCGAGTAGAATCAAATTGTTTTTTGTAGCATTCTTCAGTGGTGGATGAAGTATTTAGATCATTTACTTAGGTAAAAGTACTAATACCACACTGTAAAAATATTAAAAATGTTACTTTTACTTTTCATTAAAAGTATGTAAGGATAATTAGGAAAATGTACTAGTATAGTATTAAAAGTAAAAGTATTCAATATAGAAAAATGTCCTGTGACTTTTATACTGATATATAATAATAATAATAATAATAATAATAATAATAATAATAATAATAATAATAATAATAAGAAGAAGAAGAAGAAGAAGAAGAAGAAGAAGAAGAAGAAGAAGAAGAAGAAGAAGAAGAAGAAGAAGAAGAAGAAGAAGAGGAATTACATAATATAATTACAATTATAAGAATAATTGTTGAGCTGTAGCTCATTTTGAACTATTTTGTATGGAATGCTACTAACAATTATTTTATTATGAATTCATCTATTGAATATTTTCTATGTTAATCGATTGATTGTAAAAGAGATATGAAATGCTATCACAGTTACCCAAAGTGAAAGCTTTACAATGTTTATTCTGTCCAACCAACAGTCCAAACCTCGACATTATCAACAATACATTCACACTGATATAAAGTAAAAGAATATTTTATAAACTCTTCATACATTTTGCATGCAAAGTGCTTAATTTGTAAAGTAACTAGTAGATAAATGATGGTGATAATGTAGTGAAGTGAAAAGTACAATCCCTGAGATGTAGTGGAGTAGAAGAATAAAGTTGCATGAAAAGAAAAAACTCAAGTAAAGTACAAATACCTCTAACGTGTACTTAAGTACAGTACTTGATAAAATGTACTTAGTTACTCTCCTCCACTGGAATTTTCATATATACCATAAAAATTCAATAGCTCCAAATAGCCGCCTATCTCCTTTACTGGCCTGGTGTGGGAACATATTTTGACAAATAAACACCTGCCTTTTTGGATGTATAAAACCTCCTAAATCCCGCGGGATCACCCGCTTTAACTGCATCAAAGCTGCTTAGATCATTTATACAAATTAAACATATGATCAATATGTCAATATGGACATGCTGAACATCATTATATCACTTAGATTCTCCACAATACCACTGTTAAGTTCATTTAACGGAAACAACAAGACCCAAAGTCTAATTCTTCTAGATTTACCGGTGTAACCTGTATGGCTACAAGAGAGGAAAAAGGGAGAAAAGTGCTGACTCACGTTAACTTTGAAAGTCCGCTCCTTAAGTCCGCTCATTATGTCCGAATGTGTCAGTCCCTTGATTATTTATATTCCTTTAGTCTGTAAGGGTCCAATGACAAAAAGAATCAAAACAGCTTTTCGTAAAAATGAATCTCATCCTGCACCATATTGTTGTATTCTTAGTTTTGTTTTGTTTTGACAGCTGGGCTGTCCCCACAACAAGTTTGCTTCCTTCAAAATAAAAGCCGTCTGTCAGAACTAGATAAAATGAATGACGTGCATTTTATATTATTGGATTATTTTTACATTTATTATTCTGTTGGAAATAAACAAACTGTTTGATAGTAGTTTCAGTTTTGTGCAAAAAGAATTAAAGGCCTGTCCCATATGGACACCTGTCCCGAATAAAGGCAGGGACAATTCAGTGATTTTAGCAAATAAAAGCCCAGGCTATTAAGTTTTACGGTATAATTATTATGAAACATTGATTGGAAAATCTCGATAACTTTCAAATAACTTATAACTTTTTCTCCAAGCCCTTAAATAAAATAACTGATTAGATCCGATTAGATGAAGTCTAATCTAATCCAATCATCTAATCTTATCCACAATATTTTTTAAATATTATTGAAGTTCTCACATTTACAAAATGAGGAACTGTAATATTTCAGGACACAGAGTGTTTCCTTGTAGCACAAAAGCTGGGGTATTACTTGAGAAACTGGACCTTTAGCTTTGATTAAATTAGTTCTAAAGAGCTTTGGTTAATTGGTTAATTGCTCTTCTTAAGTTTTCAGTGAACTTGAAATTAACCTCCAAAACTCCAAGGGGGTTCACTGCAGATGTCTAGTAAGGGAAAAAAAATCCACTAAGAATTGTTATATATTCACATTAGGGATTAAGTTTACACTCCCAACCACAGCAAGTGCTGCTAATAAACACCCAAGACACATCAAATGTTGTTAGGGTTGAATATGTAACTTCTCGGCAGGTCTTGCAAACCACTAGACCTTCAACATACGGCCGTTTTATGTAGGGAGCCAGACAACGTTCATGCTTCATAAAATGTTATTTTCCCCACACTTTTTTCCTCACACTGATTCTGATTCTGACTTGATATCAAAAGGAAATATTCAAGAAAATATTCTCACAGGGGTGTCCTCAGTTGGCATTTCCTCTCAGAGAAGACAAACAACTGTCAGGACGGTGCCTGCGCTTTCTCCCACTCGAACCTCTTCTGTCTCCTACTCTGTTTCTCTCTAGTCTGTCTGCTTGTGTTTTCACGTTTTTTTTTCTTTCCAGACAATGTCATACCAAACATTTCTATTCTTATTGATAATGTAGTTATAAATTTGACCTGACCTGGAGAGTGTGCTTTTGGGTCATGTTTAGCCTGAACGCACTTTTTATGGAGTCCAAGGGGACAGTGCAAATAAATGGTCCACTGTGATTGATAAAGATCAGTTGATGGCAGGAAGTCCTACACGTAGCTGGTATCACTTGGTTTTTAGTTAACATCATAATGTAAGTATTTTACTTTATAAACCAATATTTATGTATGTTTACATGCACACTCATTATTCAGACACATTAATCCGAATAAGGAGACTCACTTTACCCTCCTTCAGAAATATTCCAATTTATTTTAAGACACATTTATGTTGTGGTTAACAATGGCAGCAGCTGTTCCAAACAAATAGGGAAGCTCACGAGAATTAGCTTTGCACTGTATTAGTATTTTAACACAAATCAGCATAAACTTCATTATATCACATTTAACCATTGGGATTAGTTTAGCAGTGGCTGTAGCAGCAGACTTCCAGCGAACGTTTCACAACACAGCCATCACTTCTGTAGTTTATGCATAATTTTAATTACCTTCACAAAGAGCAGCATGCATAAATGTGTAAAGAATTTGAGCTTTAATTGTGGGCTCACTGCCTGGCGAGTCAAAGCAGGTTGCTGCACCGAAATAAAGAAACGTGAACCAAGTTTATCTGCATGGGAGAGATTTTTTACACTTGTTTTCAGTCAATTACAGACAAAAATGTCTTGATAAGAATGTACAAATATACAAAATATTACTCGTATTAGTCTTTGGATTTGGACATTTAAACTTGTGCATTAATCATGATGTGATGACTAAAATATAGAGGAGCAGGCATGGTGGAGAAGGAATGTTAAACCTTGAAATAATGGTTTAAAAAGATGGAGCGATCGACTCAGAGACGTGTTTATATATGCTCCATGCTTGATGTGTTTCACATTGCAGGCTTGAGAGTTATATTTCACCGGCTTGCTTGTTGTCACATCTCTTACCTAGTCTTGAACTAATATCATGACTTCCTTTTAGTGGCTTGTGACACATAATAAATTGAAGTGAATCATGTCATGTTGAAAGGCCTCCACCATGTCGGTCTAGTTTTGTTCTTTATCTCAACAGCAGACGGCGGGCTGGGAGCTGCAGTGTGGCATCACTGTGACAGCCAGCCTTGCCAATGAGCTAGTGCCATCCAGAGTCATTATTCCCCCCTCAACCTACTTTGCAGCTTTGACAAATGTGCCTGTCTCGTGTCTTCCATTTCAGAGGGAGCCCCTGAGTTGTCTAGCTCATCAGCCAATAAACACACAAGCCAGTTGTGAAGCGTTCCGTTGTAGATGGATTGTCACCGTATTGCTGATGAATTGGCAAGCATTCTGAAGTCGCCTCATTCTCGGGGTTACTATTGTGGAATAAGGATAAAAACAGAAGTCACTGAAGATTACAGTTGTTAGGTTGGGGAAAAAAATGAAATTAAAACATAAAGGCAAGTGGTTGATATTGAATCTTATCCGCCAATGATTTTTATTAACCACAACATTGTTAAAAAGAGTAGTTTATCTCTGTAAATGACAATCTTTTTTCAAGTATCTCCAATGTTTTTATTCATCAGCAGTTCTTCACATTCCAGCAGAATTCAGATTTATTGGCAAATGTCAAAGTGTTATGTGTCTGTGGCATCTGCTTTGTGCCACACTTACCTTCTTGTCAGACATCCATTTTCCATGGTAACAGCTCAAGGGACCAAACAATTTCTTCTTCTTGATAAAGATATCTAAGAACAGCTTGAAAGGGACTAAGCCATGTCACATGTGGCAGTTACATTTCTCAGTTACATGGCATTTTAACATGGCTTTCAACAAATTTAATGGGACTAGATCATTTAGATGCAGCAAGTTTTTGGAAGTTATTCCAAGACCAGGGAGCCAAGTAAGAGAAGGCTTTTTTCCCCCAGCTCAGTAAAAACCTTGGAACCTGGTAACAGAGCCACCTGTTGGAACGGAGATAAAAACTGCTGGAATTCTGCTTTAGGAGATTACATAAATATGCTGCAGTTTACCCACCATGGCCTTGTATAGAAAAATATGCAATTTAAGTTGTCTACGTAGACTTAGTGACGGCCAGCCTGCCAGTTCATAAAGTGTACAATGATGAGTATGGGAATCAGAGTTAGTTAAAAAGTACTGAGCACAATGGTACGCAGAATCTGAAAGGTGGAGAGTACTAGAGGCAGCATGCATGTAGACAACATCACCATAGTCCAAAACACTTGTCTGCACAAGTTTTTTTCTGGCTATCATGTTAAAACAAGCCTTATTTCTAGAGTAAAAAAACAACCTCAGTTTCAGCTTTTTGAAAAGGTTTTCAACATAAACTTTGAAAGAAAGTTTGTCGTCCAGCCAAAAACCTAAATACTTATATGATGAAACATTTGATGAATTGAATTGTATTATCTGGGGATTGGGACCGATCCCTCAAAAACATCATAAATTTGAACTTGAGGCCATGTGGTGAGAATTGAAGCTATTGAATGTCACGAATGGGTGCAGGGTGCAGCAGGAGTGAGCCCAAACGCAAGACACTTGTTTGCTGAGGTGGAGTTCAGGATTTATTAATCCAATACACAAAGCAGGCAAACACAAAACTCACGGGAAGTGGTATATCCAAAACACAGGTTACAGGTAGTGACACGGAACGACAGGACAGACTTGCAACAATGACCAGACAAGGACTAAACAGAAACACCAAATATTTATACACCAGGACTAACGAGCAGGGCGGGAGCAACACAGGTGACTGGAATAAGGATTAACGAGGCAGAGAGACCAGAAGGGGAAAACAGAGGTGAAAAACATTACATTACTGAACACTAAACATGTCAAAGTAAGTTGTAACAGATCAGAATAATGAAAACAACAAACTAATCCAGATCACAACTAAACAATAAGGAACACAGACCGAAGCTACAACTAGAACAGAACTCAGGGCAGACATGAGGAAAACACAGAAGTACA
>JAPMOB010250661.1:0-10670 GCA_029875015.1 Lepomis gibbosus | reverse complement strand
ACAGAATACATTATGACAGGCCAAAATCTGAGCGGACCAGCACCTGCATACCATCCTGTACACAATCCTGTTTCAGCAGAGAAAAGAAAATCCTAAAACAAAAAAGGGAAAATATGGATATTGAACCAGAACTTTTTCACAACTTTTACAGAGCTGAACCTTGACAGATTCTTCGAAGGGCACTGTTATCTGTGGACAGCATGTTTAGAGGACAGAACTAATCTTCAGACAACCTGCAGCTTCAGTGTGTGAAGTGCTTTGATACTTGAGCTTCCAGATCTCTAGAGCTTGCTTGTGTTTTAGATGATCTTATCTACTTTCCTCAGTATGTTACAGTGAACACTGCAGACACTCTATTTACAAAAACAGGTGCTCCCCAGGGAGCAGTATTATCGCCTTACACACAACCAATTGGAAGTGCAATCAGGCATCATGTCATCTTCAAACATTCTCTGATACTGGACTTTTACATCCATTTACGCCCAACCCAAGATGTTTTGGGGGTTTCATTTAATATTCATTGTCTATTTTATCAGTCTCGATGTAGGTGCATCAATTTTGACTTTACAAATATCCTGAAATACTGTAGAAATACACATCTACAGTATCTTGATGATGCCATAACACACACTATTGAGCAATTGTACTGATACTGAAAATATTAAATTACACTTTCACATGAAAGATCTAACTTTACCTGATAAAAGAAGGAATTTCTGAAGGCGTTGTTGGAGTAGTTGTTGTTTGGGAGACTAGCAGCTATCTGAAGTAAAATGTCTGGAGTCTGTTGGAAAAAAATAACAATTCAAGAATTTTCGTGTAGCTTAGCCCAGATCGGCTGATATACCTAGGTATTAAAGAAACAAAGAAGACAAATAAATAAAGTTCAGTTTAAAGCCCCAGAGCTCTCAAGCCAAAGCCAAGACACCTTTGGTCTTTAACTAGGAAACATAGATAGCTGGAAGGTTTTCTTGCCTGAGCACTTCAGCCCGCACAGTGGCTCATAAGAAATTTAAATCAATAGCTTGGGGCCAGGCCACTCAAAGCGTCAAAATGAAAAAGTAAAAGCAATAAAAAATGAATAGGCAGCAAGGTTGAAAGGAAGAGTGAAAGTTCAGCACCAACCAGTTTTAGATTATGTAATGTATGCATTAGGAATAGTCCATGCTGGTAGACCAGGAACTCTCTGGGGTTAAGAACTGACGGATCCAGAGGGATCAGCTCTCCTTCACATCCCCACTGAGCATCAAGGACATCTACGAAACCCTTGCTTCGGTCTGGGAAAAAATACAGAACACAACCAAGATCTACAGGTCATGCTTATTCTGTCACTGCTGCAAACTCGTCATGTTTCAGCGAAATTTGAATTTCTAATGAAACATATGATTCATGTAGAACCACACTTGATGTAGGACCGTGCTTAAGCACAAGTTTGTGATGTTGAACATAAACGTTTGAACCAAATTCCACAAAAATCCATCCAAACATTGTCAAGACATTTCACTTAAAACCACAAATGTCAAACTGAAGGTGGCACAAGAGTGAAAGTCAGGGGATCACCAAAGTCAGTAGGCTGCATCCTCTGAGGACTGTGAATGTCTGTACAAAATGTCAAAGCAATTCATCCAGTATTTGTTGAGATATTTCAGTCTGCATCAAAGTGGTGGGCAGACAGACAGACAGACAGACAGACACTGCCACCCTAGAGACAAAATGCCGTTTTTTGATAGTTACACCAGGACCTATTTTTGCCACATTTTTCGGCAGCACCTGAAAGAAATTAAATCAAACCCTGAGTCTCTGAAGCCTAACAAACTAACATGTTGCAACACTTGAGGTTCAAAGAATACCGTCTGGCCCTTATCAGGCTGGCTTTGGAGAGCAAAGAAAATAAGAGCAGCTGAGAAAACACGATTGTAATATGCCCTTTTCACAAAACTACATAACCACATAATGGGACACTTATTCAGTATTCCTACATATACAAAAAATACAAGAAATCAAGCCTATATTCAAGTTTTCTCCAGGTAGGGTTAATTTGGGAAGATGCTTGATTGTCTATGAATATCTGATGATTATGCTCTCTACAAGTGTGACTTTCTGCATACCGTTGATGCGATGTAGGCCCATTAATCAGTCAAAAATAGGCAGCCCTAACTGAATCTGACCTACCAGCAAACTCCTCTCCTCTAAGAATCCCTGCCCCACAGGCCCAGCCCTTCAGTTGCTGCTCCACCCTCTTCAGCAGCTGAAACAGAGGAGAGAGCTCCAGCAGGTTGTTCCACTCCTCTTCTGGAGAATAAAAGCAACATGGATTTATAAAGTTAATGTGACACATCACATGGCACACTTTCTAACTATGTTTTATTTTTCACCATGATGTTACCTGGAACTGTTGGGACAGCAATATGCGCCAGCTGAGCTAACTCTTTCATCGGCTGGTTCTCTGTTAGGAAATCAAGATTAAAATGACTCATTATTATCAGGCGAATAATTTTACATTTTGGGAAATATTTGTATTTGCCTTATTGCTTAGCAATATGCCACGCAAAAAACAAAGAGCAAAAAAGAAATGTAGATTATTTGTTGGTGAGGCAGAACCTAAATTCCCGACATCACTATTACCAGAATCTGTTACAGAATGTACAATAGATACATCTTACAGTGTAGCCAGGGATCGGCAGTATTTATGATACATGTATTCAAAATACCTACAGTATTTTGGTACAAAATAGTAATTTGTAATTTGTATTTAATAGTGTAAAGCAAGGTCAGGTCAGTCCCAAAATTCTGTACAACAAGAAAAATACAATTTGATTTGATATGCACATTATGTTTAAGAAATGTTTAAATATCACAGCATGGGAAAGTGTCTAATTAGGCACAGAAAATGTGGCCTTCAAAAGTTAAGTGATTGTAAACAAACAGAACGATGATGTTTCCTATGAGAAACCGCTCAGAAAAAGGAATGTGTTAACCTTCTGTGAGCGTGCTAACAGAACTAAATTTCATGGTGGTAGCCAAGAAGAAATGGGTGTGCATGTGTCATCACACATAATTTGATTGTGACTGTTTAGAACAAATTAATCATTTATATAGGTCATATATGATTCTGTATTCAGTCATGTGGTTAAGTATACTAAGATGTTAAATAATCAGAAAGGACAGTTTTAGTAAATTATGCAATTTCATTTCTGCATTCTCTGAGAAAAAAAGACAAAACAGTTGGCCTCAGGGTCAGGGGATTATGACAAAATGGCAAAAAAAAGTTATTTTCTGTCTTAAGTAAAATGTATTCTTTATGTACATTAGGAACCCAAGTGTACAAGAAATCCAAAACAATAGGGTTGATTCACAATTTGTGTCAAAAAACTTTAGTACATTGTATTTTGTAGTTTAAAAATACTGTAAAATATTTTCTGAGAACTATCTGTGATGGGGGGGGGGGGGGGTATCTTCGCTGAACTCAGCCCTGGTGAACCAAAATCTGGTTTTCAAAAAAGGAAACACAGGAAAGATGTAACCCAGTTTTTCACCAAGAAAGGTGGGCGGCCTTTAGTCTGTGAGTGGTGTTAACCTGTTGGCTTAATGTTCACAGTGAAATAAGCTAGCTAGCTACAGACTAGTGTTAGCCTACATTTCATCAACATTTAATCAGTGCAGGGAAAAGTTTAGCAAGATATTTATATTAAATCATTGTCCCTGTTAATGAAATATTTCTTAATGACAGAAATTCAAACAAATTATGTTCTCACATAATCATCATTATGAAATAAATAAAATAAAAAACACCTTCCTGTCTGTACTGGATGCTGGACAGCAGCATACCTCAGCCTGCATGTAAGTTACAGACTATATTAAAATAATCCAGTTTGATATGTTCATTTAGATTGAATTATGGCCATCTATAGATACAGACTTTATTATTCCTATCATAAAGGGCAATTTATTCGAGAAGCAAATTGAACTGCATCCTGTATGCAGACTTGCATGTGCAAATCACCAGCAATAAAGATTGTGCTAGTACTGATATTAACCCCCCACACACACACACATACACACACACACACACACACACACACACACACACAAAGTAGGCCTTTAATTACCAAACACCAAATAACTAAGTTTGGATACAATTGTGAGACATTAGCAAACTGTTAAACAGTGAAATTTTGGTAACTTTAAAACTAATTTTCATGTGGGTGATCGCAGGGAGATATGATATATATAAGATTTATTGCATAACTTAGTAGGCAGAGAAAAGCTGTTTCTCTCAAACATTGTCCACTTAATCAACTGAGTCAGTGAAGGGATAGATCAAATAGGTTGATAGATTTGCGATGTGATTTCATAGCACCTTGGAAAAGTCGTCCAATACAAAATACAGTAGATTATTTTGACACATTGTGTGGCTGCTGTATTTTGTAGTTTATTTATTTGATAAAATTAGGGTAAATTTGGTATTCCATTTTTTAAAATACATTTTGATGTATCTTTGTCCATGTCTGAGTTTAGCTCACTCACACACACAGCACACAGCACAGCACACAGCACAGCACACAGCACAGCACAGGACACAGCGTGAAAGGGGTCTTAAATTCATATACCACTGTATAATGTGTGCTTCGTCTCACCCTGGGAGTGAATGCCGGAGGATGCGGTGTGTCTTTGTGAGTTGTGTATCGGTGCTGAGCTGGCCTGCAGACCCGTGTCCTGGGATTGAGGTAAATTGACAGGCTCCCTCAAAGACTGGGTGGAGATTCCTTCAGAAACACAAACTGTCAGAGACCACTGAAACACTGCAAACCACAGGTCCAGTCATTCCATGTGAAAAAAAGTCAAACTATCTCCTCAAGCAGCTGTCAGGCTTTGTTTTGTAATGTAAATTCTCCACAGACCCAAGACACATTATTTTGAGGCACTTTACTTTAGGGGGCTAGTTTTAATAGAAACATGAACTATGTATGTTTATATATTGTAAAAGATATCCTAGTGGTTTATGTACCTGCTATATGCTGTATATATACAAGCTATGACACATAATAATCATCTGATTCTTCACTGATCTCTAATCTCCCAAGACAGAAGCAGAATAACACCCTGTAGCTATTGTTGTACACTACATTGTACCAACAATGTGGTTGATTCCTTTCTCACTGCTCTATCCTGCTGCATTTTAACAATGAACATACTCCACAATATTTCTATGCATTCTGTGTACACAGACTCTTTCTACACACACATAAACCCATGTTGCCACAATTCTGGAGTGGCTTGAAAAGCACATACCTTTTACCACAGGCACAGATGCGGTCCAGACTCTGGAGGCTATTTCCATCCCATACGCCTGCTTTGTTGAAAAACCTGAAACATTTCAGAATTTACAGGATAAGCCATGGCAATATTCTTTATTTACACTTATTGTTAGCAAATCCGATGTAGAGACATAAACCAACATTGAGTTGAGACTACTAACAAGTATTGTCTGTTTCGTCAATGCCAGATGTACTGAAATTCTCTCAAAAAAATATTAAAAACACATAAATGAGCCTCACTGGGTGCTGTATCCCTTCATTACAATGAACATGGGCCTGTAGTTTGTAAGAGTTAATCCCACATTGCTGCTGTTAATACTCACTAAAGCACCAAATGTGTAGAGAGAAGCAGAAAATTTGTATAGCTACCAGATAATACCATTATTCAATGAGGAATTGTGCTTTCTCTACCGCTGTGCTGTATAGCTATCATGTATTAGTCCCCCACCCCTATCTGGTACCCGATATGTGCTGATTGCAGGTGTTGGGAGAGAAGCTGGTAGGCAGTTTGTCCAGGAGCTGGTTCAGTCTCTCTAGCAGAGGCAAAGCCTTCTGTTGTAGCAAGTCCATGACCTTCACAGTCGGTCTGTGCACACTGCACTGGCCCAGACCATATTCCTTGTACCAAAAGTTCCCACACAGTACTGCCTAGACAGCAAGAAGCGAGAGGTTGCTCAGAATAACACTGGAAGACAAGTCAACTTCTTGATAATCTGCACTATTTGCTTTGATGGTTGCATCTCAGGTTTAAAGAAACTTGATGGTGGAAGAGTCAGTGATGAAAAAGATAAAAATAAAGAGGCATCCACTTTGCTGCATGCTTTGTTATTTATGTAGTGTGCCTTTGTGTGTTGTGACCTGAGCTGTGTCCGCGCGGAGCTGAGAGAGGTGTCTGACAAAGTGAAGCACATTAAGGGCAGCCTCCAACTCTGTCTGCCTGCAACAACACTGCTCCCACAACTCTCTCTGTCTCAGCTCCCTGTCCTGGAGGGTGAATAAACACAGGCTCTTGCAACAGGAATCACACAGTCTTATTTACATTTAGACAACAATATTACAGAGTGCATCTTACAGCACAGAGCAGACATCAAAGTTCAATTACCAGACTTTCCAAAGCTCCCTATTGTATCATGAGTCATATACATTTGGCACAGGTGGACTGAGAGGGGAAGTGAACATTAAGCCTAACTGTGTCAGTCACCAATTAGGGTCCAGGGCCAAGAACCAGACCATAAAGCCATTATTCTGACCATAGCATGGAGGGCTGTAGTCCAGTCTCCCCCCTGTGTTGTCCATTTTTCTTGGTCTTGTTGCAGCTGCTCCATACACACTTCCACCTTATCAAGGCCTGACACCAGCTCTGAGTGCCAAACACACTGCTGATCCCACTCCTCCTCGTCACCTATGCACAAAGACAGAGACGCACAAATAAACCTAAATAAAGGATTGAACACTGAAATTATGTTAATTGCTCTACAACTGAAGGGTGCGATATGGAACACTGGCATGAAGCGTCTCTTTTTTATAAAGCAATGAATATGAACACAGTGCACAGTTCATGCTCTTCATTCTGCCATTTTGCCATTCAATTCACCCAGTGTGAGGATGTGCAAAACACGTGGAGGCAAGACCAGAGCCAAGTGGTAGCATTGAGCCGCTCTCCTCTGGGCCTCGGTTTGCGCTGACTCCTGCAGCTCCATGGCTGCTTCCCTTAGCTGCTTCCCAGACCACTGGACCTGCAGCAGAGTACACGTACAAAGAGTATTTCAACACGAAAAGCGGAGGCACATATTTGCAAACTGGCACACAAAAAACACATTCACATATTCAATCTAAGGAACAAAGGCATGGGAGCACACATTCATACACACAGATAGAGTGACTTTGCCCTAATTCTTACTTGCGCAAACAAAAAACCTAACCACCAACTTGCTTGTCAGCAGTGTGCCTTAGAACATGAAAAGCATCTATAGAAATACTTTCCGATGCAGTTTGCCCCAGTATTCAACTAACCCCTTACTCCTTCCACATGTTTGAAAGGCTGGACCCCCTTTGAATTTCTCCTATACTTGAAATACAAAATAAAAACAGCTAAATCTTGCTGACCTGATGAGAGTTCATTTCTGTGACACTAAAGAGACACTGGTAGAGAGCCGAGTCCAGATCGGAGAGAATATCTTCCTCCCGCTGCTTCTGCTGCTGCCAGTGAGTGTTTCGCACACACACCTCTCTCTGCAGCGCCTCTACCTGGCATACAATAGCAGCCAAAAAAAAGAAGGCACATCAAATTCACTAAACTCAGTGTCAGTGAATTCACTGGGCTGCTAAATGATAGGCTGGAGGTCAGAGACATAATAGCTTGATCATAATAGACATAATAGTATCTCTCAATTACTTTCTCACCTGCACACTATCAGTTTGATCTACTACTGTTAGCCAATATGAAGCTGTGACAGGTACGACATTTTTTCTGGACGCATCCATCCTGGCTCCAACCACCGGGGCCAACAACCCTGTCACTGGGTCAACAGTCTGAGATCCATAACGGATGGCCACTAGGCCTGTGAAGTGCAACAACACAGACACAGAAAAGGGTACAATAGGTCTTCCAGGTCATAGTTATCCAAGGAAGGGTAAAATCAAGGGCAACTGGTCTTCCTTGTCATTTTACTCTGTATTGTTCAATATACATTAAAAGTGGATTAGAAAAATTCTGTCAGATGATTAACAACCTGTGAAATAGCTTATTTCTTACAGTACCTTTTCCTTCAGGATCCTCCATGGTCCCTGCCAATGGTATTGTAAGCCCAGAGACAAGGTCAGTCTGACACCCGAGTACAGGTACACTAAGACCAGATCCCATGGGGTCAGGGTACTCCATCCCCAGCAGAGCTGGCACACACATATCTGAACCTGAGAGAGGCACCTCTCCTGGTATGAAGACAACAGGAGCAGTCCGAGGGTTAAACAAAGGGAATCCAAATTGATACAGTATTTATTTCTCTGCACAGTATTCCTGCATGTTTTTATGTCAAACTAATTTCTAGCAAGTTAGAGAGGAACAGAATTAGGTGGACAAGACTATTCTGACCAGTTTAGAACAGACTGACAGGTTTTACATTAACTTTACTTTAGTGCCAAACATGAGCTAACACTGTTTATTAGTGTTGCTTTTGGCTAAGATCAAAGAACCTCTAAACTAAATTAATGGAAACATAAATACAGACAGGGTGAGGTACATCAAACAGGATTGCAGCTGCACGGCACATCTGGCAATTGGCAAAGCATGTTAAACACTATAAGATGCCAAACGTAAGTGGGTTATCAAGCAGAGCACACATGAGCATACAACCATAGCAGCTGAAATTAGCCACAGCAGTGTTGCAATGTGAGAAAAATGCAGAGAACATGATAAGCCTGTAAATGGCAAGGGCCTTGAGCAGAGCAACAACATTTCAGTACTGAACATCTGATTATTGATGAATCAGAACTAAAAAAAGCATATATAAACATGAGCCTACGGTGCAAATAACTCACATTTACATAATGAAATTTCTATTAATCTTGTCACTTTTATAAGATAAAGAGAGCTCTCAAACAGCCTTGTGGGTAGCCTGCTGTACTGTATACAGCAGTGTGACGTGATCTGTGCTTAAATGTTTTGAAGAGGTACATTATGCTTTTCAGCTTTTTCCCCTTCCTTTATCTTTTTTGTGCATGTTTGCAAAATGAAAAAGCCTAAAGGGAGTTACCATCTCCCTCAGAACACACTGCTCCTGAATTGCCTGAAAACAGCTCAAATGTTGTCAAGCCTTTTCCTCCATAACCTATCTGCACTAACATGCGTCATAATGCTCGCCTAGCGACTTGTGTGGCACACTCTCAAAAACACTAGTGGAAAAACTCACTGAGTAACAGCATACATAGTGACAAGACGTCCGCCAACTGCCTCCCCTCACCCCCAGTGCACAGTTAAAATTTTACCTATGAACAATAAATTTGTTACAAATTAATAATTTACCACTCTGAAACACCTTGTTCCAGTCTAAGTTGCGAAGCTGGTTTAGGTTGTTCTGCTTATGTTTCGGGATCATGTACAGCTGGGTTACCGACTGAAGCCACTTTGTTTTGGATCACTGTACTTCTCTTGCCAGGATCCGCCCTACTGTGCTTCTGATTGTCTAGTAGTCTTTACCCAGGTACTGCACATGTGCAACTCCCAACAAAGATTAAATCAAAGTGAGAGGCTTTACTTGAAAGCCAAAACAAAGCGTGCAACATACAGGGTGAAAAGAGGTGTTGCTGCAACATGCAGTATTACATAAATATGGTGGGTTTTTTAATGAAACCATGTAAACCTGTTCTGCTACAACTCTGTAACAAAATTATGAACCTGATAATTGGTATAATATGATCTCTTTAATATCTCTTTTTTTTCTCTTAGCAACCATGTTGGAAATACAAAGAATATAATAGTTCTGTGTTCACCTTATCCTAGAATATGATTATGGGATACATATAAGTTAATATAATACACTTGCCATTTATAATGTGGTTATGTGGGATAAGCAGGTCACATGCTTTGTTTCTGTGGAGGGTCATAGCATGTGACAAATAAAGGTCATGGGAAAAGTCTTTGAGGTAAGAAAATGTCATCCTCCTCAGGCGCAAGGAACCTTTCCAAAGGCTCATTTTAAACTTAAAAAAATCATAAGTAATTTTATTCCTAAAACTCCTTTGTCCTCTGCAGTAGAAGGCACTTAAGGACACTATAAGAAAAAGTTTTTCTGTATTTTCTTGTGTGTAGTGTTATATGTCAAAAATGCTCTTACTTTTCAAAAGCAGCAATGACATTAAGTAAATGCATTTCTATTCACATACCACAATAAAGTAAAGAAAAGGAAGATTTTCATAAACAAAGTGATAGGCCTATACTGCATATTTTTGAGCAGATTTGTGGAAGTGATGGCAAGCAGAGATTAAAATGCAAAGATTAAAGGACAATACAAAGTATGTGGTTTTCTTTTAGGATAATGTTTTCCTAAACACTAGCAAAATATCAGCAAAAGTAGAGGACAAACACCACAAAGGGTACAGAAAAAAAGAGCAGCAAGAAAGGAAGGAGTAGGAGAGGACCATATCAACAAAGAATGCTGAAGGAGACATTTAAAAAGTAAGTGCATATGAGCCACATGTTGTTTTGTGTTGGGTGCAGGACTCTAGTGGACCAGTAGGTGGCACCTGTCTGCTTTGCGTCAAAGTTAGTTTAAAAGGGCATTATGGAGTTTCCAGCGGCCACTAGCGGTGCCGTTTTAAGATTGCAACCAGGTGTGTGCTCGTACGCGTGCTCGC
>JAPMOB010250660.1:28581-59118 GCA_029875015.1 Lepomis gibbosus | reverse complement strand
AGTGAGAATGTGTTTAGAGTTTTGCAAAAAGAGTGGAGGAGATTTGCAAACAGTGTCTTAACTACCTGAACTTGTTTAAGATTTTGCCTACAGAGTGACTGATTGGACAAATGGATTTAGGCCACTGAGCATTGGGTTCAGAGAATGGGGTTTAGTGTTTTAGCAATTGTGAAAAACTGTAATACTTAGACTACAGGGTGTAGTGTTAAGCTGCTTGTGTGTATCACACAATGTGAACATTAATTGCTCGCTAGCGGGTTAGCTGTTAATGTTTTTATTAATTAACATATATTTGTGGGAGTGGGAGAACTCTCTCACTACTGTTGATGTCCAGTGTGATCATGGAGACACAGGAAACGTGAGTTTATTTGCTGCATTGCGTGTAGCTTTAAATGAGGAAATCTGCAACATTTTTTAAGGGCACAACAGCCTGTTTAAAACACAGCATGCCAAACTAACCGTGTGGATAGTTAATTTTAGAAGGGACATAATGGCCACACTCTGGGCATCCATAGCTCTGGCCGTTTGTCCAAGTCCTGACTCTCAAATATCAATATTGGCCTCAAAATATACAACAAATACCCAGACTATTATATGCACAACAAATACCCAGACTATTTCCTGACTATTTGTCTATTTCAAATTTTGATTAAAGGTTTAAATCCAGACTGGAGAGGCACAGTTTTGACAGTAAGACTTTCCAAATTCTGAGAAAACTTGAAAAACTGAAAGAATAACGCCCTTTCTCAGACATTAACTGCTGGCGATTGCTGCTCAGTAGACACCAGTTGAAGCTTGTGGTAACTCCCATGTGGGCAACTCCCAGGTGTGAAAGCATGTGCTTGTATAAATGTGAAGCAAGACATCGCTGGACAAGACTCTGTCAGTCAACTTCCGCTAGTTGAATAAAGATACACTAAAGCAAGCATGACTTAAATTCTGATTTTCTCCTATGTCTCTCCCTCAGGGATGATGTTCATGTTTATGCTGTACTTAGCATGACGAGAGATGGTTGCCTGTGAGTCTTTCCTTAAAACCAGCCTTCTGCTCGCCACTCTTCCTCATCTGCCCCTCCTTTCCATCCCTCCGTCCTGAAAGAGCCCTCAAGAGATGTGTGTACCCTCTCGCCGCCCGTATCCAAATAATTAATCCAAAGCAATTACTCTCCTCCTTCATCTGTCCGTCGGCCCGCTAACAAAACATTTCGACACGTGTCCTCATCACTCCCCTTTAATTAAGGCAGCACTATTTATCACTCCCCTTTAATTATCCTAGCCTGTTTATCAGTCTGCCTTTAATGGAATAGGCACCAGAGAGATACTCGTACAAAACACACCCCGTTACGCTTTTCTCGTTTCTTCCAGTTTTGAACTCAAGAAGAAAAAAAAACCCAAACAAAAAACAATTAGTCAAGGAAAAAGCAACCCAGAGAATTAATAAAGAGGGAGAGGGGAGAAGGAGATAGAAGTTTTTGTTTTGCTTCCTCTCTCAGCAATCAGGGTGATGGCTACACTCACACACTCTGCTGTGCTTTTGTTCCCCTCGCAGAAAGCTTCCGCAGACTCCATGCAGTTCACACTGAGTTCAAACACACACACACACACACACACACACACACACACACACACAAACTGAGATCAAACACACCTCCACAATACTTCTTTTGTGTTCAGTAACCATGGTTTCTGTCAGGTTTAATGCCTAGCAACATGTGTCACGGGGCAGCCACTCACCGAGGAGGGGAGGGCCTCTGGTACACTTCATAACGGCACAAGTGTTTGACCATGAAACACATTTTACTATCGTGGCACTTGCTTAGAGGAGCTGAGTTTAAACAAGGCAGTAGGAGTTTTTTTTTCAGTCTCTACCTACACACAGCAGATGAGTGTATGCTACGCTTGTATGCGTGTGCATGTGGGGATGATGTGTATCATGCACCACAGGAAAGACCACGTTTTGCCTCTCCTCACAGGCTGCACGTTAACAGAGTTGTCCATCAGCCTTTAACCAGCTCAGACAGAGGAGAAACCCACAGGAGAAGGGAGGCCGCTCCAAAATCACACCCAGATAGAGTGCTCCTCCCCTGGATCCAGAACTCGCTGGCTCGGGCTGGGAGCAATTTGGTGAATGTAAATTGTAACCACACATTGGACATGTTGGACAACTAGTAGGCTCTGACACATACACACACATGTACACACTCACAAGCTGCTGGTAGGGTCAGAAGTCTGGGTGTCACACCCTGTCATTGCAAATTAAGTTATGCAAAGTGAGGTGGTCGGGCAGCCAACCCCTAGGGCTTAACAAGCAGGAAACACTAATTGGGTCGGCTTGCTGATTGCCATAATTGCTACTGTGTGTGTGTGTGTGTGTGTGTGTGTGTGTGTGTGTGTGTGTGTCTGCACATGTCTGACTGAGGGAGGAAGGCTGAACAACCTGCTAGGTAACATGGCAGCTTTCAGCATGGACCACTACCCTCAGAGGAGAGAAGAGGAAGATAAAGGAGATGAGCAAGAGGAAGGAGAAGGAGAGAGATAAAGCAGGGGATTAAAATTATCCTAGGTTAGGAATTACACAGAAATTCACGATAAACAATAAAAACTCAATTTATAGCTGGAAAAGTTATAATTAGGGAGAAATCCATGCTTTTCTCAAATAAACAAGATATTTTGGAATGCTACTTATTGCGAAAAAGTCTATTGAACCTTCAACTTGAGAAGTCATTAGACTTGGGTTATGATGTTTCAACTAAGCAAAATGATTGATCAGAGCATACATTAGTCCTATTGATAATTTTTTACTATAACTTTTCGTATCTTTATTGGCAAGAAATGATCAGAGCTCCACAGTAAATGACAATATAAAACATTACAGCACAATTATATTTACAGTTTACCCCTTGGCGATAAATAAAGTAAGTAAATGTAGTAGTAACATAAGATACAACACAAGTACAATGAAAGCCTCCCCCAATTCCCTACATTAAATCAGATACCACACACCTTCCCTCTTATTGTTCTCCAGAAAATTGCAGACAACCGCTTAAACATCGACAATATTTCTCTTGAACTGAGGCAACACAATGAGGTAAAAAGACATCAAAAACATCTGAAATATGTGTCTTGGAGTAGAAGATTTGAGTTGTACAGAATTACGTTAAAAAATGTTTGATAGCTGTAAAACCATAGCATCAAAAATAACTCTTAAAATTCCTCAGATACTGAAGATCAGGTGCTTAAAGAATATCACACTTTCTGAATGACATCCCTCAGAGCCACTGCTAATTCAGTGCATTCCGTTCTTATGCTTTATTTGAAGGAAAGAGCATTGCGCTTCACTTGGAGGAGTTAAGATATAGGGACAGAAAGTAATCATGACGAAAACATTATTGTCAGCCATATATTCATGGTAATAAACCCTGAGGCTATAGCATGCTTATTAAATCGAAATAGGCTGCATCAAGTTGTGATCTGCAGAGAAGTAATTTTTCTTGGCTGATGTAATTGGCTACTCAGACAGCCGTTGTGTGCGTACAGGTATGACCTCTCCATACCTTCTCATCCAGCCGAAAAAGCCGTGCTGCATGTCATTCCAGGAAAAAGCTCAAAGAAGTTTTACAGCGCTTTGAGAGAACCTCTCCATTTGCTTTCATGTTCTTCACCTGTGTTTAACACGTGCAGGCTCAGTCACCCTGGCATTGTTGCAGCATACGGAACGCAACTGTATACTTAATTTACTCGCCTAATCAGCATCTGGATAGATGTAAAATTAACTTTTGCATTCAGATATTGCCACACACCCAATTTAGCTGCATTCTCCTGAATGTTATTTTCTACCCTTCACACAGAGAGAAGTTTGCGTCCATGACCCTGAATAATTCATCTCAACATTTTAATTCCTTTTGCTCAAACTCAGCCTCTGTATCTGCATCTATCTCATTCTTCATGTTACAGATAAGCTTTTCTATCGCTTCCTCCCTCTCCACTTTCTCAAACCCTCTCTCCCTCCCAAACACACACTCACACATAAAGAAAGCCACGTCCTAACCTATACTGTCTCTCTGCTTAACTTCCTTATTTAATGTACTTTCGATGGTTCCACTTGTGGAGCTGAATGAAACAGCACACTCCTTTAGTCCTAATTGCCAGCTTTCATCAGTCCTTCCCTGAGACACACACACACACACACACACACACACACACACACACACACACACACACACACACTTTTACACTTACACATCCCTATATGAAGCGCTAGTGCCCAGCGTGGCTAACGATGCACAGCTACAAAGGCAGTGTTGGGCCCCGTTAGTCCGTTAGCCAGTTTCTGTGCAAGTGCTCCCAGCAAGCGTGCTGGATTTTAGGATTTAGTGTCCCACTGAGACAGAATAATGAGTGTATGTTTCTAATCTGTGTGCATGGCCGTGGGTGTGCATGTGTGTTTGTGTGCAACAGCAATGCTGGAGAATAATGAGTGTGTGTTGCTAATCTGGGCCCTAGGAGACTACCTCTTCCTGCTCCTCTCACACTGTCTCAAATCAGCGGCCTCTCTCTCACTCCGTTTCTTCTCTCCTCCTCTCACTCTCTGTATGTAGGCTAATTTAGCGCCGGCTTTGATGCGTTCTCCTGCGGGCCCTCGTTTCTCATATCCAAATGCAGGGATTAGCCGTCTTTTATTCTCCAAAGCCCATCTCATCCTGTTCTCCCTCTTTCTGTCTGCTTGCCGTCTCCCCGACCCTTGGAAACAGTGGCAGGGACTTAACAACCTGACAACAACTGCTTTGTTGTTGTGTTTTTGTGTATCGGTTGTTAGCTTAGGCGCTTAGGCCTTTGTGGGCCTGGTGTTTGCCTGTGCGTTCTGGGGATACGTGTCAATAGGGAGTAGGATGTAGGGGAGATTTGCCAGGGATGACAGGAAATAAAGATGAAGAGAGGTGAGGAGAGAGGAGAAGATGGAAGGGGAGAGTAATTTAACAGCCACTATCTTGTTTTAAGATTCATTAGGAGGAATAATGGGAAATTATGTGGAACTAAGTTACGTCTCTGGGTGACATCATGAATCCCTTTGTAGCAAGCTTTGTGTGGGTATTTCTGTATGTTTGTGTGTGTGCATGTGTGTGCGTGCTAGTGTGTTTGTGAATGTGTGCGTGATAGAGAGAGAGAAAGAGATGGCAGGTCTCTTGGTGATATTCTAAATCCCTTTGTAGAGACAGGGACTGTCACTTCTGAGCGTGTGCGTGATGAAAGTGAGTGTTAAGCAGCAGACGCAGCCAGCATGCTCCCACAGAGACAACACACACACACACCTACACATGAACACCCTCACACCCATACAGATTGGGAAAAAGTCTCTTGATGATCTTTCAACAGATCTGCAGAAGTGGCTTAGGCAGCTAGGGCACCTCTGGGACCCTTCACAGACTTAGACACACATGTATACGCCACACACGCACAGAGACACACACACACACACACACACATCTTCCAAACTTATACAGCAAACTTATACACTTGTATATGAGGATCACCAACACATCCTCAAACCTAAAGGACAAAAAAGGTTGATTGCCAAATGTCCCAACACAGTATACAGCCTGTCCATTGGACAGTACAACGACATATAACCATTTTGATCCGGACCAAAATTACATGGAGAAATGCTCTGAAATAAGGACACAATTATAAATCATCTGTGACAGTTCATCTGTCGAGTCAGACAGCTACTCACGTCTTTGGTCTATCCACAAATGAAGGTGCAGAAGGATTCCTTGCCGTCTTCTTCTCCTTTCCTGCCGACGACGGTATAATGTTCGTACAATGAGGATGTTTATTTGGCGAATTTGAACGTCTCAAGTGACATGACGTTTCACATGTGGTAAACTTTGTTTGGTTTTGTTAGCAACAAAACCACTTGGATACGTTCAAGAAAACATCATGGTTTGGGTTAAAATGGGAAAAATAAGTACATTATGTAAGCCGTGACATACATAGCGTGAGTCACGTGACGTAAGTCATCAACAAAACATTATTTAACTTTAAACTTGTCACTTGTCACGTTCTTACACATGGGACTCCTGAGTTTACTTGACCTATCCATCCACCCCACCACCCTTCCTACATGTCGGTCTTCTGCCACTAGAGGTCACAGCTAGAGGTGCAACAACCAATCGACGTAGTTGACAAAAATCGATTATTAAATTCTTTGGCAGCGAATTTAATAATCGATTCGTTCATGACGACATCGGGCCGTAGCGACACCGTCAGCTTAACAGAGTAAAGGGATGTGAACAGTAACGTTAAAGTTACTAAAACAACATCAGAGCTGCAGTAACACCTTCACAACCTAAAACCTCCAGAGTGTGGCAGCATTTCACTCTTCACTCAGCCAGAAAGTTCGTGAACTGCAGCAAAGCTGAGCTCTCCTGGAAACACTGGAGCATCTGAACAGGAGGCGCGTAACGTTGTTGCTCTGTGGATGATGAAGACTCGTCTTGGTAAGCTAGTTAGCGAGCTAGCTTCACGTTAAGGCCGTGTAACTTCACATTATGAGTTGAAACGTTGTTATACAGTTGGTCAGTTTGATTGATTGTTACAGTAGTGGTGCTGTGAGCACATAATTACGATACACAACGTTTGCGTTCACATTCCAGACATGCCCTGACTTTACAATGATAAACGCTCATGGCGATGTTCCCATCTGGAGAATGTGTTGCTGCCGAGCACGCAAGATTAGACAACACTGGAAAATTTCATACTTTCTAATGTTGAGAAAACAGTTCTGTCTGTGAGTGAGGCAGTGGCTAATCTGCCCAAAAATCCTTTAAAATAATCACGGAGTTTGGTGAGTTGTTTAGTTTGGGGAAACTATATTTGTTGTGAAATGCTTTCTACTACAAAATAATTATTATTGATCCCCTCTTGTAAATTCGGCAAATGAAATGCATGATGTTATTCCTTTCTTTGTATACACTGTCAGTTCGTCCCGGGGTGTTGCCGTACTGACGTGTAAACTTCTCCGTCACTAAACAGCAGATCAGCTGCTTATCAGGACGTGATTTCAGTGGAAATTTCTGTTGCTGCAGCAGAAACGTTCATTAAAGACGCATTTTTGAAAGCAGTATTTATTTTATTGTCTTGACCGATTTAGCACATGCCTAAAACAGCCTCAGTTTTAATTTAAAGGTTAATAGCTAAATGAGAGGCATTGTGCCATTTAGCGATTCATAATCCGAATAGCCGATTATTCGTTTCAATAATCGACTATCAAAATAGTTGTTAGTTGCAGCCCTAGTCGCAGCCTACTGAAACCTATGAATGAAACATGTAACTATGGGTCATAATAACTAACAACATTAATAATGATGTCACACAACTGCTAATGGGACTAACATTTTATTAACTGTACTCTTTTTTATGGGAGCCACACCCACTTGCTAAGCTCCAAATCTTTCATCAACAAGGAAGGATACAAAGAACGTCATATGAATTTTACCCGATGAGTGTTTTTTTTTTGACAGTCAAGAGTTACTGATCCTACAGTAGGCACTATATGGAAAAACCTGGTAATTTTTTAATGAGTAATATAATTTATCAGCAATATATGCAATGGATTATTTATTCTGAGAGGTTACCATTTTAGTCCTATAGTGCACCTACGTTACAGTAGACATATGGGACATTCATTGCGCTGGTAATACACTTATTATCATTGTCACAACTCAAATTTTCAACTAATCAAGAAATACTCATTATTACAAAGCCCTGTAATAAACAATGTACACTTACCTTGTTTTGTCCAAAACAAATTGCTTTAAAAAAAAAATAGTACTTAGTTCTCCCCATCCTCTTCTCTTGACATGTTGCAGAGAGAATTAATGGGAGTTCATGGGAATAAGGGCTTCACACTGACAAAGAAGCATCTAGCTGACAGAGTGCTATGCCTACCTTAGTGATTTACGAGTAACAACAATAGAAAATGAAGAGCAGAACAAATATCATTAAATATTATCGATTTTAATATTGCCATATAACACAGAACACAAGCCACAAAACAGGTCTCTTTCTCCCTGCTGTTGTTGTCTTGTGGCTGTAGGAGCCTCCTGATGCTTTGCTTTGTGTTGACTGTGATTGAGAGTGACCTCTGAACTCTCTGGCTCTATGGAATTCCATACATGGTGCGTCTGTGACCCTCTGACCTCCAGCTGCGCTCTGATTCTATTGGCTGAAAGGCTCCCTGTGCCTTACAGCAAAGTGCCGCCGGTCACAATCAAGCAGTCAAAGGTCGAGATTCGTGGAAATGAGGCGATGGAGTATGGACTGCCTTTTTACAGCACGGCCACAATACCATCATTCTGTGCACACAGTGGTGCACATGAGAAAAAGAGAGGGAGAAAGACAGTAAAAGACGAGAGAATTTAAGAGGAACAGAAGGCATTAAACTATTTTAGCAGGATGCAGTTTTTTTTAGAATGAAACTGCAGTGACATGACATGATAAATGGGACCAAGTCAGCTTTTTTGATGGCCCAAGCCAGTATCAGGTCTAAAAGGATTTTTTTTATTTACATGGTTTTGGTCATCATTCCTATTAGGTATGATAACATTGTACTCTCCAAGTTAATTGCAGAGATCTCATAATGAGGCGACATGTCCCAAAATGTCCAGCAGGTGAGCAGTAAGACAAATAGACATGTTAAGGTAAAAGCCAATAGCTTAGCTGAGCTTTCTAAACCCTATTAAACCACTTTATTTGAGGGTAAAACCAGAAGTGAGTTCACCTGTAATATTGGAAATAAGATCTGGTTGCTTAAAGGAAAACTGAAATCACTCTAAAATAGCTCTAGCTAACCTGGGGGTCTGTTTAAAACATGCCTTTCAGTGCCTTTCAGGCCTTTCAGTGATCTCTGCAATTAATTTGAGTATTTATGATGTTATGATAAATGATAGAAATGATGGCCCAAACTACAAGAATAAGACCCAAGATGTAATAAGCATGAATTATCCTTAATGACACTGAAATCTCAAGTAAGAATGTGCATGCATAACATCAAGTCAAGATCAAATCAAATCCAAATCATTTGTCAGAGCTAGCGGCAATTTAACATCTAACGTAAAACACAACATCATAATTTAGAAGGTACTATCTGGTGTGCCTTCAACAAATTTAGTTCAATGAAAAACACAATCAGTTTGATATCTTAAACACTTCCCTCAACAACCCAAAGTTATGTCTCTGTAAATCAGTAGTGATTGGGAAATAAAATTATGCATTTTACACTTGGCTTGTGATTTAATCCCACACCTCTGAACTTACTCCAAGTGCTGCAAAACTGTGACCCTAAAGCTCTGCCTTTCAGGTTGTGGGAACTTCAAAGATCTGGTAACTTAGCACACGCTCAACGACATCAATGTCCAGGCTGTCCAAAACTTTCTGATTCCTCTGTAGTCAAAACTGCACTTCAAGTATTCCCCACCAGCCCTACCCCCAAACTTCTGTCTTTGTCAAAGGGAAATGCCCTCCGTCTTGCAGACAGAGGCAGGTGGGGGGTGGAGGTGAGGCTGTCAGCAGTGGCAGCACCTGGCTGTGGAGCAGCCTTGATCAAGGCCCTGGATTGGACATGAACATAGAACGCTCCTCTCTCCCGTACCGCTCAGCCCGTGACTCTGTTACAGGACGGGCTGACAGATGACGCCTTAACTGTCTCTCTGCCCAGCTTTGAATGTCCTTTAAAAACAGGCAGGTACAGGAGAGTGGAGGAGACAGAGAGCAGTCCTCCTTCTTTTTGTCTTAATGTTGACAGGTCAAAGACAAGATCCCCTCAGTTTGGTCTTTGCACTTGTCTTCACTCCTTTTCCCCTTTCGGTGCCAAACCCCGCGCCTTCATCTGTCTCTGTTCTTCTTCTACCCTCTTCATGCAGAAAGAATGAGCTGTAGTCACACAACATTTAATACATGCACGTTTTGAGCCCTTTCCATCCTCCTCTCTGCTTTGCAACCAACATCATACTCCCTGCAGAAATGTAGCTGCCACCAACCCCGTCTGTCCTCCTATCCCTCCATCCCTAACCCCATCCGCAGCATGCTGTTTTCTGTTGCTGCTGCTGTGGGGATTACTTTTCATGGAGGGAGGGAGCGAGGTGGAGAACTGGAAAGCGAGAAGAGAAGGTCCAGAAAAGAGCCCTAAAATAACTGTCATGCAAGTGGACAGGCAGTGATTAAGGATTTAACTGATCATCCTGGGGCTGACAGTGAACCAGCTATTATCTAGCAGGAATCAAACGCTGCTCAAAGCCCTGGGAGGCTCTCTGTGCCTCTCAGCATCTCTCAGCTCCTCTCAGAGGCCTGGCCAACATGAAAGGAGACGTCAGGGTCTGGCAGCTGACAAGCCATGGAGAGAGAGAGGGAGAGAGAGAGAGAGAGAGTAAAGTAATGAGATCTTTATTTTGGCCGTTACCTCAGGGACTGTTGATCTGTGTTGTGGTGATGTGCAGCAGAATACAAAGACCCACTCTGTTTGTTTATGTGGGAACTGTGTGTGTGTGTGTGTGTGTGTGTGCGTGCGTGTGTGTGTGTGTGCATGTTGGATGTCAGTCAAAATTAGAGGAGTAAAAGTCGTTCATTAATCTTGCAAAGCCTAACCAATGACAGGAAACTAGATGCTACCAGAAGAAGAAATTAATAACTAGATGAATAAAAGTAAATCTTATTGAGAATGTGGTGAGAACATAATTACAGTAGGAGGAAATAAGTGAATTGGTCTGTGTGTGTGTTTTATGTTGGTGTGGCTTCGCTGTTTGTGTTCTTCATCAAAGGCCTTTCCATGATACAAGAGACTTTACACTTGATCCTCCTGCTGATCTCCCCACTGAAGTATGTGCTTCTGCTTGTGTGTGTGTGTGTGTGTGTGTGTGTGTGTGTGTACACACCATGCTGCACCATGTTGTGGTAAAGTCTTTGCACTGTAGTAGTTAAGCTTCACATCCTGGATGTGTTATACATAGTACAATACTAGCACTGCTGTCTGCTGCTTTTGAGATAATGCACATGCAATTGGATAGGAACAGCAGTGGTCATGATGAGCAACCCACCTAATGGAGCAGGACTGTAGACCGTGTATAAAGATGGTCAGCTCCACTTCTTCCCAGTATACAAAAGTGAAGCCAAAATGGCGCTGCCATCTTGCACTGGTGACGTCATTTGGAGCCAGAGTCTAAGCAGCAGTCATCGGGTTTGGAGCTGCGTTGTCAGGGTCACCTGGCTGACTCAATCGAGAGCATGTGGGATATATAGATTACTGTGTCCTGCTTATTGCTGTGTGTTTTTCGTGTCTCGCACATTTCATGTTCTGTATCGATGCCATGCCGGAGAGCTGCTATTTTCTTTATTCTTACTACTTTTTGAAACCAATAACGGCGCTTTTTCAAGACTAAAGTCCAAGAACAAAACTGTTGACTGACACATCACTGCTGAGTTCTGAGTGACAGAGTGTAGCTGCAGCAACCAGGATCTTATAGACCTGCTTTGTGTGCCTTTTCCTTTTTCCTATACTAACCTCAATGCACACACGCTTACATGCTTACAAGCTCTACGCTCCTCCACATATACACACACATCTGGGATCCACAGTTGTAGTCCAAGCTCCAGCTGTGTTGCACGCCATTTTAGTGAATACAAGAACAGGGCCTGCGCCATTTTGGGGCTAACCCTTTCTTGAGCTTCTGCCATTTTGGATCAGTGTGTAACGTAACCAAACTCACGGTCTCGTCCGCCATTTTCCTTGCTCTTCTCCCCCTCCATTGTCTCAGGCACACGCACACAAACACACTCCCACAGCTACACACGTACAAATGATTTCTGATTGTTGTGTGCCTTTATTTTTGTTTAGAATGGATGATTTATGGATGAATAACATTACTAATATTTCTAAAATATCTTTGATATTTAGCTAATAACTAAACCTGCCCTACCAGATCCCAACTGTATTCCAGTGCGACTTTTTATGTTTGTGCCAGCTATCACTGTGCCTCTGTTTTGTTGCTTCGTTGCAAAATATTATCCTTTTATAAGGACAAGTTATAAGGACAAATTAAAATAAAATATTAGACTAACTTTACCCTTTATCCTTTCAAACACAGCAAAAGATGCACAAGTACTAAAGTTCCTCATCATACTGTTATAAGCTAGCCGCAATACTAACAAAATATTACAACGTTACCTTTACTATTTACATAATTTTTCAGATTTTTTATCTTAAACTTATGGGGACAGGTAAAATAGTTGCCAGATATTTTTAATAATTTCTTATAATGATTGTTATGATTATTTTCAAATATTTTTCCTTTCTCGTTCTTCCTTTTGCCTTCATTGGACAGAGCGAGTGGGGACAGGGGTATAACATGTAATAAAGATTGCCAGATCCACCTGATTCACAGTCTATTAAACAGTTCTTAGAAATTACAGTGTAAAATCACTTAAAAGAATACCATGCTTGAACAAATATTAGAAGTGTTTAGCTGTATCTGGACATGGTTACAGCATCATAATGGGTTTTCTGTAGTACAGCTTCTCAACTTGCCCGGCCCCGTGATGGCTACGGTGTGAGCATCCTTCACATAAGATGACACTTTTTTCTGTATCACTTTCTTCTGTGTTGTTCACACTATAGCACTGCACGTTCCCATGTAGCAGCCTTGAACTTGGTACTTCTAATTTCTCATTGTCTTCAAGGGCCACCGCATTTTCTGTGCTTTAGCTGGAAGACACTCAGACACACACACACACACACACACACACACACACACACACACGCATGCACATACCAATGCACACAAGCTCACTCGCTCATGCAGAGATGAGTGCTGTGTTCCTTCCTGAGGTCCCTTCACACATTAGACCAGCTCTAATAATAAAAGGGAGAGGAGTCAGAGTGGATCCTTTGAGTGTTCAGTTGAGGGCGGGTGACCCACTTATCCATTCCTCAGGCTTTGTCTGGGCCTCTGGGTTAACCCACTTACCCACTCCCCAGGCTTCTGCCGGGCCCTGGAGTGAAGGCCGGCTTCTTTTCTCATCAAACAACTGCTCTTAATAAAGGCCAGGGGCTGGGGAGCCTGAAGCCCATGGAGCCCTGTATGTGTGTGTACTCACACACATACAACAGGGCAGAGGATCGCACAAAAACCCACTAACACAGTACTCAATAGTTTTCTGGTCAAACAGGGAATTCGTCCTAAACATTTATCATCGCTTGCTATATCGACATGCAGAGTTTCTGCTTGTGTGTCTTTTCTGTAAGGGTTTATGTGTGTGTGTGTGTGTGTGTGTGTATGTGTGTGTGTGTGTGCGTGCATATCAGCTTAAAAATCTCTCTGTCTCCTCCACCACCAAACTGCATTTGCATTTTAATTATGTCAATGTTTGTTCAAAAGCATGGCAGGCGCTCAGACATGACAAAATGGAAATAAGGGACTTAAACTGGGGAATTACAGCCCATTCGCACATGTTTTGTGCGACGCTGACATGATGTACGTCCCTGTGTCCCGAATGTGAAACCCTACTTTTTCACGCATCTTAATCCTGCGGTGGAGGTTACAGAGGAGGCTCGCTCAGGGGAACCTGAACAGTATCAGGAGCACAGGAGGGATTTTATTGTGTCATCCAATTTGCTACGTTGCATTATTTCAAATAGTTTTGTTTTGTGCTCTTTTCGTTTTGTGTAAGCCATCTTCAGTTTTCCCGCATTTCCCATGCTTAATTATGCAACTTTTCTGTACAGAATAATGGCATTTAGAAGACTGTTTAATTTACCAAGATTGTCAGTTAGTTGCTTTAGCAGAATAGTTCAACATTTTGGGAAAGGTGCTTATTTTGTGTCTTTTTGAAAGTTAGATGAGAAGATCAGTATCATCTGTGTTTTAGTAACTGGCAACATGATGTGGTTAGCTTAGCAATAAGACTGAATGGGAGAGAGCCTGGCTCTGTCCAAAGTGAAAAACACGCCTATCAACACCTCCGAAGCCGACTGAATATGTTGAGGAGAGATGACAAGATAGACTGTGTAATTAAAATACCTTAAAAATAGCCAATCAGTCTCTTCATTTCACCCTTGAGAGAAAGCAAATAAGAAAAAAATAAGAATATTCCACAAAATGCTGAAGTATGTGGTGCTCAAACTTGGGGGTTGGCCCTCCTGATGGTGCTAAGAGCCCCTTTGGGGGGGTGGGTGTGGAAGCGGTGCTAAAGTTGTATGAATATGGTTCAGGTGGTGACATAAACAAGCAAAAGTGCTCTGGTGCTATTTTTCTAATGTGAATCGTGTTTATTTCAATCACCTGCATTGTTATGATTGCAAAAAATTAAATCCACATTGCTGGGGTTAGGGCGCATTAACTTTATTTGGCTTCTGAAGGGGAGCCTGACAGAAAAAAAAGTTTGAGAATCAAAGAAAGTCATGATGATGTCTTCAAGAGACATCATCATGACAGAGAGCGAGTGGAATAAGACCACAAGAAGAAAACAACAAACATGCCACTTCTTGTTCAGATGTTGCAATAAAACCTCTGAAATGTTTGTGTGGCATGTTAAAACAAGAGTCAACACAGAAATATCTATTTAATTTATGTTAAGTTTACTAACATGAGTTACCAAGTCACTGGTGGCTAGAGTGGTAAAACCCCTGAGGGTATTGAACAGGCCTTTTTCATGTCACATTTTCACATTTTGATATATTGTATGTCATAATAGGAAAAGCACAGGTGTAAATAATAAAATGAGTAAAGACTGAGTACTATTTACTTGTAGCTGCTTCAGTATTAGGGTCCTGGTATTGTGCATGCGGCTTGAACAGTACACAGCCACCATTAATGTTATTAGTAACACCTTTTCCTACTGCGACAGGTCAAAATGTGTGAAAAACGTCAAGGGTATGTTTAACCTCTTTAGATTAAACTTTGTATTGTGTTATTTCTTTTGTAAAAAGTCACATTGTGTCAACCGCACAAGCGCCATCCAGACGTGTATACACACCTAAACGGCAGAGTACACAGAGTTCCCCTGAAGTCCTGACACGCTACCTATCCCCAACACTCCCTTCCCTTTATCTTTGCCTATTTTTTCCCTCCCGCCTCCTCCTGTTCTGCCTCTACAATGAGTGGCAGGGCCAGGATGGTGCTTCTGTTGTGTGTAATAAATGCTGTTGTATTGAGCCCACAGGGAAACCCTACTCTCCTCTCCGAGCCATTACTGTCTAATGGCCAGATGATGGGAGAGACACACACAGAGCCTGTCACAGACAAGCTGATATACTGCCCCGCTATGTGATCGTACATGCGTGTGTATGTGCACGCGCGTGTGTGCATGTGTCATATAGAGGCTGATATACCACCCTGGCCCCTGGGCAGAGGAGGGGGGGTAACGGCAGTAAGTCACTTGCAACCTGATCAAGCAGTGATAAATCTTCTGAAGCCATCCTGTTTCCTGACACACACACACACACACACGCACACACACACACAGCTCCACCCTCTCACTCCCTCTTACCCATCGAACCCTTAGGGCGACATTGAAAAGGATACGCACATCACTTAAACTGTCCCCTATGTGCATTATATTACAGGAGAGATGTTATGGTTCTGACTCACTGGAGGTGGCTCAGATTTTTTTTTCCATATTAAAAGTTTTTTTTTTACTAGAGAGGTATAAAACTCACTCTCGCTATTATCTTTTCCTCTTAATCAATAGATTTTAAGTGGATAATGGCCAGTCTTGGTGATGTAAAACATGTTGTTGCTGTCAGTTTATGCCATCCTAACAAAGTAGCCTTGCTCCTCCTTCTGAGCACAGGGCGCACTTTCAACATTGTAGTCAATGAATAGAGGTCGTGATGTATTTTCAGTGACTAAAGGCTGGTGAAATTCTGTCTGGTGCTCAGGTGGTTTTAAGATCTCAATCTTTCCTCATGGCTGTTTTTTGGAGGGAATGTATCGATGTTATTCTGCACTCCAATAACGCTCAAGGACACAACTTAAAATTAAAGGTGTTTTAACCACCTCTGTTCTTTGTCAACAGTTTTCTTTTATGTTTGTGAAAAAATGTTTTTGAATAATGTTGCAGAGAAGTTCTTGGTATGCAGTGATTATTTGAGCTGGTGACAAGATAATAACAGCCTCTTTTAATTAGGAGTTATTTGTATCCACTTGAATATTTTATTATGTGCCGAACTGAGTTTGGATGAGTAAAACTGTATAAACTTTTCAAATGTTCAACCTGTATTCAGTATTTGATCTTGTTTTTGAATTCAGACTGCTTTTGTGTTGGGAGCACAGTGGCTGTCAATAAAAATGTTTTTATTTTTATTAATGTGTACATGCATGTACACACACACATACAGACACACACCCACACACATACACACAAATCATCACGCACCCGCACACACATACAGCGTCACAAATACTCAAGAGAATACAAGGACTGGACAGTGCAAGGACACCAACCCGCTTCAACGACAATCAGACAAACCTTGAGAGGCACTGGTCCTTTCTCCTCCACCAAGCTTAAAAAATAATTTGAATACCTATATAACTCCAAAATCTGCTTGCTTTGAATGGCAAAACTCATAAATACCCAAACATTTTTGATTGCGCTCCTTTAAAACCTTGTCTCTAAAGATAAACATTGAATTTTTTTTTTAAATTCAGCTTTGATTTATTTTACAGCACAAATTGAAGCTGTTTAATCAAACCCCTGGAAGAAACCAATTGTGACGACCTGACAAAGGACTCGCTGCTTTTTACTACTCAAACTGTGAATGTGTTTACAAGCATACGAGCGCACAAATAAACGCTAACAATAACCTAGCATCCACTTTTAGGACACAAAGATTAAAAATGGACATATAAAGTTAGTCACATTTTCGTTAGTCTTTTTTAGTGTTTGTGCTCCTTTTATAACTCACTTAAGGGGGGGGTTATTGCTATGGGCCTCAGATTTCTTTTTTAATAAAACCTTGAATAGGTCCAAACAACAGACACCTATCTTCACCAGTGACACAAGAAATTAATTCAGATCGTGAAGAAGATGTGTGAGTCGCTGTCCAGGGTCAGATGTTCGTGTGTGTGTGTGTGTGTTTTTTTCTTTCTGTCTGGCCTGCGACAGTCTTCCGTCGTAAAGCTCCTGTCTTACCTGAGGATTAGGTGGATCAGACATTGATTGACAGGTCCTCCTTTTTCCTCCTCCCCTCTCCTGCCTTCTCCCCGTGCAACGCCGTGTTTGGGGTTACGGAAGAACACAGGCGGGAAACCATGACTACAACACACTCGAGAGGGGCTGCTGAAACATGAGGTCTCCTTGAATTTGTGCAGTGTGTGTTCACGCATTTGTGCAAATTAGTGTACTGCGTGTATAGGCTTGTGTGTGTGTGTGTGTTTGGCCATGTGCATTTATAAGCGTATGTATATGTGAGAGTCTGTGTGCTGGTAGATGAAAGGTGCGTGTGTTGAGCCCTGCTGTCAGTCCCTGCCATGTTTTACAGCCCGTTCGCTCTGCACAGTGATTAGAGCTGTCGACTCTGATGTGATGACATGGGTTGAAACCACAGCAGGGGAGTGAGAAAGAGGGAGAGAGAGAGAGATACAGACAGTGAGAGGCAGTTTGAGGGTCAGTCGGAGATCAGAGAGAAAGTTTGAGAGTGGGTTTAAGAGAGAGGGGTTGACCTTGACAACAGCTGCAGCGGCAGCTCTTAAAAGTAGCGGGCGACGCTGGACCGCGTCTGCAGCCGTGATGGTTCAACATGCAAGTCCCTACCTGCCACTGTAAAGCTCTCAGCCCACCCACTGCTTACTGAAAGTCAGCACACAGGAACACCTTGTATGGCAGGGTAGCAGACAAAACTGATGATATACAGGCAGCGTACTGTGAAAGTGCATTAGCCTTTTAGAGAATACAGTCAATGACAGCTATAAGAGAGAAGAAACCCAGATTAGTTTTTTAGTTTTAGCCTCTGGGAAGGTATATACATAGCAGCTGACACTTCTTCACATATGTGTACTTCACAGGCGTTCCCCTCCCCTGTCTTTCACCTTTAGCGTGCCCCACTTCCATATGTTCTTAATCGGGCCAGAGGGAGGGAAGAAAGAACTGGCGTGGGGTGGGGGCACTACTCAGGGCCTGTTTGGTTTTAATGCCTGCCCCTGCTCTAATAGAGGATAAATAAACACTGCTCCGTTGTGGGGTGCACAGCTCCTATGGACACACACACACACACACACACACACACACACACAACCTACCTTCTGGTTGCGTGGCCAGTCAAAGCTAATACAGCAGAAAATGGCTTGCTCCCCTGTCCTCCCCGTGTGCTGGTGCTGTTATTACTGGAGCCTAATAAGGCCCAGATGCCTAATATTAGACGTAATCTGTCAGAATAGTTTTGTTTATGTAATTTAATTTTTCCAGGCAGTTGTTTCCAATTAGGTTGTTTAAAAGTTTTAATTGAATTAAATGGGAGATATCTACATGAAGAGAAATGGCAAAAAAAGCAGGGCCAGGGCCAGACATGTGGGAACAATGCTGTTTTGGCCTGTGTGCGTGTGCATGTCTGTGTGTGTGTGTGTGTGTGTGTGTGTGTGTGCATGCGCGCTCTGTGATACACACCTATCATTACAGCTTTCCCATTATTGTCAAGCCTCTCAGAAGTGAGTGCTGTAGCATCTATGGTAATTATGACGTTATGAGGTGGCAATTACATTGAAATGTGTTTGACTGTCAAACGCCCACTACAATGACATGTCAGCCTGCTGAGATGAGCATAAAGTGGTTGAAATAGAGAGAATGAAAGAAATAATGTTGAGTGACTGCTTTGCTAAGAAACTGACACAGAGGATATTCTAGTAAAGAAATAAAAGGCTCCGTGTTGTGCCAGGTAGTTTACCATTTAATAACCTTAACTTTGTGTTGGAAGTTGGAGTTGGTTGCTTATTAAGGAGTATTCATTATGTAGTTACTTTCTTTGACTGAAATCTGACCATTATTAAAGACACCGAATTTTGAGAATTTCTTGACCTGTGCCTAATCCCATATCTACTGAGTTTACAGTATTTATAGTCGTTCTCCTTTGTAACCACAAGGGGCACAAATGAGCATCTATGAGTGATAGGAGTCCTCCTTCCCTGCAGCTTATGCCTCAGGCCTGACTGTAGAGCCTAGCCAGTGTAAGAGTTATGTTGGAGGATGTGTCAATGAATGTGCTCATCCCTGTTGTTTATGTGGCACCTACCCACTGAAAGTATGAAAGAGTTGCCAGGTTACAGCTTAAGGCTTTGGGAGGGGTGGTTAGAAGGTGGTGGTTTGTTGGTGGTATGGTGTGGAGTGGGGTTCGGGGAGGGGAGGGGAGCGCAACCTGTCATGTATTCTGAAGAAAGGAAAGATGAGTGCGTGTTGGAGAGCATTCCAGAGGAAAAAAAGAGAGGGAAGGGAGAAAGACAAGGATCCCTTCAGCAGGCAGGGCAGTGTTGCGTGACTGGCGTTTCATAAACACGCACACATACACACACATCCACCAAACACAGACATCGCCCAGCTATGTATTCTGCCCTGATGTGTTTTCTCTCACTGGTAACTTTAGTATGGATGATTTAACGCTTAACTGCAATCAGTGTTAAAGCGTTCCACAAGGCTCACTCAGACATAGCTGCTCTGTGTGTGTGTGTGTGTGTGTGTGTGTGTGTGTGTGTGTGTGTGTGTGAGCGCCTCCCCCCAGCCATAACAGACTCCTGGGCTGTTTGGAGAGGCTGGCTACAATGCGGAGGACAGATGTGGAAAACCCCTGGCTCTCCAGACAAGGGCCTCCTTCATCCCTCCTTCTCCTGTCCTTCACTAAGACGGAGGGACGGAGGGATGGAGTTACTGAACTAACTTCCTGGATTACATCAAACACCCCTCTGCATGCCGGGCTGCCGAAACCTCCCACCTCCTCCCTCTCTCTCTCTATCACTTGCGGCCTCTCTCTTTCTCTCTATCTCTTCCTTTGCAGGGAGTCCATCCCTCCATCCTTCTATCCAGACATTGCTGTTTGTGTGCACGGCAATGTCTGGCTCTGTCCGCTCTGCTAACACACAGGCCCGTGTGGCCCTTTTCTGCCCCCTTTATGCTGAGGTGTTTGTATGCGTAATAGTTTGAATGTGCTGTGTGTACATTTGTGTGACTATTAGGTAATTCAGCCAGTCAGGCAAAAAAGATAATAAACATTATTATAAATATTTTATATTAATAGTGTAACTGCACACAAATTCGAAACAACACTAAAAATGATGGTAGAAAAGCTACAAAAGGAGAAAAGTTTACACAACCAGGAGAAGAGAAACTTTTGCTGTTTGACGAGGGATGCTGTAATTGAGTGAGTTGAAGCATTAAGCAGCAGGTGTTTGTGGTGTGTAGAAGGCATGGCCAAGGCAGCGAGCTGCAGAGGGCAGTCAGTAGCCACTGAGCCACGGAGCAAGTTGGGGATAGGGATTGGCTGTTATCTGCCCAGCCGTCTGCAGCTGTATTTACCGCCTTTGTTTGTTGTTCCCTAAGCAGTCGGAGATATGTGTATGTGTGTGTATGTGTGTGTATAAGTGTGTGTTTGCTGTTCCCTGTGCGGCCTGTGAGGACTGGGAATTTTCTGTGTCAGTGCTTCGGAGGATTTTGGCTGGAGCTTTGTTGATCCTGTCTTTGTTGATCCCGTGTTGTTGTAGCGAGGGGAGCAAGAAGATTGAGGCATTAGCCATGGCAGCCAGGACTTAACCCTCTCCCTGCCCCCTCTCTGCCTTCACCCCACCCCTGAGCCTGGCCAGTGGGCTGGGCCAGACACCCCCTCTGACCTATCCCAACTACCTACTAACTCCCACATAAAAACAGTGCGAAAATGCTCTTGGTTCCCCTCCTGGTTTTGTGTCATGCTTTCTGAAGCGAGCCAACTTTCAATTATTGCCCCTCCGGTTCACCAAGGCACCAGTGGCCAGAGGTGTGTGATGTTGATTGTGTGTGTTAACGCTCAGTTTGTTTGTGGCTGTGAGCCAAGTGATCCAGACCTTTTTTGCTTGTCTGACCAGTGATAGTGAGTTGTGTGGGTGTATGTTTGTATGATGTGAGATAAAGCCTCTGCTTTCATTAAGCTGCACTTCTCCACATCTGATGGGCACTGCAGTCTTGGCTCTGTGTTTTTGGCATCGTAAATACACATACATACAGTGACTTGTTTCAAATTGACTAGTTCTCAGCTCTCTGTGAGCTGTGACCTATCCCTCTCTGAGAATCGTGAAGGTCAGGATAAAAAGTGGCCCATGTGAAGAGTAAAGTGGAGTGGAGGCAGGCTGGAGGCTTTAGCTTTCCAGTGTGACCCTGTAGTTCCAACCCAGCAGTGGAAGACACACTGCTCTGCTCTGCAGGGAATCCTGATAACACTGGAGAAAGAGGAGAGAATGAGGAGAAACTTTTGCACCTTGCAGTTTAGGTTGCATGATTTAGCATGTCAGCACTGTGCGTGCAAGTGTATGTGTGGGAGAGAAAGAAGACAGACAAGACAGGCAGAGAACATAAGAACCCATATAAAAACAGGAACAGAGCTAGTGGGGAGAGAAATACAATTTTTCTTTGCTGTGTTATGCTGTGCGTGCAACATAGTGATGTGCAGTTTAATTAAACTGTGACCAGAGGCCAAAGCACATCAATCCACTTGGGTTGTCCAGACAGGTGCAAGCATATGTGCATATTTTTGTCTTTCCTCTCTGTCATTTCTCTGTTTGCAACATTGCCCAGACTTGCCAAAACTGTGTTAACTCACAGTCTTCGTTTATTACCTATAAACATTTGTGTAACAGTGTTACACAAATTCAGGCCAACCAATCTATACAGTTGCCAGCGCTGCTTTAATATCTCAGCATTTCAAAAGAATATGCAGAAAAATATCTTCTCTCTTCTTGTGGATCTTTCTGTTTTATAAATGCCTTTTAATAAGACCAGCACTTTATTTAACTATGAAATCCCAGGACACACAGAAAGTGATGACGGAATGGGTCAGAGGAGAGAAAAAAGTGATCAAAACCCACCAACACCTGTCACTATAAACAGCACAATTTGGCACACATGCCAAAGCAGAATATTTTTACATAACGTGACAATGAGCGTCACATTTCTTTTTGCCCACAGCCAAGTTTCCATTAACAATAACTCAATTTATCACGCAGCACACACATCCACTTACTTAGCTGGAGTTCATGCAAAATACTTAAACACCAAAAAAATTAAATGACATGCCAGTACATTGTATCAAACCATTCACTGGATTAACATCATTACTATAATCACAATATGCATCCTTCTAACCAATCACCAGTTTACAGAACACAACAGAAAATGGTAAATAAAGCAATAAAAAACTTGCTTTTCTCGTTATTCCACCCAAGAGTTTTAGAAACTACAAAACGGAAATCAGCTTCTGCATAACAGAGTTTTCCTTTGAAACACTTTCTCACCCTCTTCTATTTCAAATGAGCTTCCTCCCTATCGCTCTTCCTCCCTAACACACAGCAGTCACCTGCAAAGGATTAAGGGGTTGTGGAGGTGGTGGGTAGCTGGTTATTGTGTGTTATGGTTGATCGTGTGTCTGTGTGTTTGGCGGGTGGTTGGGTGGTTTAAGTGTCTGGTGGGTGTTCAGCGACCTACATAGTTAGTCTCTATTGAAACCTTGACCTGGCTGACTCTGACATACTGGTTGATCTCTCTCTCTCTCTCTCTCTCTCAGACTAGTTGGCTTAATGCTCATCACTTGACATGCACTAATCATGTATATTCAGAATCAGAGTATTTAGAACACTTTTTATGCCCACCCTCTCTACACTCACATAAGTTTTGTCACTTGCCATAAGTTAATTACTGGAGTAGCCTGCATATATATGCATATGACATATACAACAGAATTTTGTTACCTTCAGTGGCTTCGTCTCACATATCACTGAGTAAACCAAATGCAAACAGAAAGCGGAGAGTTTCAAAATGAGCAGCAGGGAAGCAATAGTGAAGCAGTTTTATTACCACTGAGAGCAAAACCTCTGTTGTCACTATTTATCTGGGATGGTATATTGGTATGAAATTTTCACCTTTGGCCATTGTATAGTCATTGCACTTTACACTGTGCCTATAGTACAAGAATGTTTGCTGTGTGACAGTCACAACTGAACCATCGCCCTGTGTGCAGTCCTTTTTCAGGACATGTTGAGATGGCACAGTAGAAGAAACAGGTGATAAAATGAGTAGGGGCTGAGTTCAGTTTTTCTAGTCTGTATTCAGGATCCGGGCAATGTGTATGCTGGCTTACACTATCATGGATTACTGGTACACTTAAATATTACATAGCCACTGTTAATGTTGTTAATAACACCTGTGCTGTTCCTACTGACAGGGCAAAATATCTGCTGTGAAAAAAGAATGTGTTCCCACAAATAGATACATACATATGAGGCACATCCTGATCTGTGCAGTGTTTTAAAATGCCCTTTCCAAAATTATTGCTGTTAATTAAACTCCTATGTATGTGTGCCTCCAGACAGGTTTGAAGCAAGAAGCAAATGACCTGCCTACAACCCGATACAACTCTGCCAGCAGCATTGACAGGCATCGAATGGACGTTACGTCACTGCAACTACAACAATCATGGCAAGAAATTGATGATTTTGTAGCCTAGTATAAGATGCCAGTGTAAGATGAATGGTCCAGAAATAGATTTTGATGATAGTCATGAGATGTTTCCATAAAAACAAAAAAAAATAGTTTCATTATTTACCACAAAATATGGTAGGACTACGGTTGCTCAGAGAGAACTGAGCTTCTTCTAACTAAAAAACATTAGTTTAATGTTACCTAAAATTAAGTTAGGTTAATTTTAGCTTGAATCTAATGCTAGTGCCTCCAGCTATCGCCCTCTTGGCAGTCTATGACTCCGGCTAATCCAAAAATGTGCAAAGAGGTGGAGCTGACTCTGGCTGAATGAAGCCTGGTTGCTAAACCTCCTAGCAGATAGTCACTTGTGACGGCACCCGTCTGTTACGTCTATGTAAGTGCAGACGCTGGAAACAAAATGCAGACACTAAAGCCGACCAGGTACACTGTACAGTGTTTATTTAGATAAAGTGCGTGAAATTTACCGGAAATGGGAGGCAGTCCAGGGAATCATAAAATTAAAGACGAAGAAATTAAAGGAATCTAACAAGCATCAACAATATACACGAAATGTCCAACACAGGTAATGGAAGAAGACAGGGTACGCTACACAGAGAAGAGAGAGAGACCAACAAACAAAGACAGAAAGAACCACTCAGACTAAAACACAGGCAGGGCAGGAGGATTGAACAAAGGTGAAAAACATCCAGTAATCACAGGGACGATGCAGACAGAAAATAAGAAGAGACCATGACAACAGAGACCAATGATTATCAAAAACAAGTCAAAAACCCAACACCACAACATTGTCACTCAAAGTGGTCCTTAATTATGCATAACTTTATGCCTTAAGAAAAATAATAATAATAATATAAATTGCCTAGTGCAAAACAGTGTTTTTCATGTTTATATCTGCTGTAAAGTTAAAAGTTAGCATTTTAATATTGGGGTCCGAGGGGACGGTTTTGCTTTTGGAGCCGCCTCAAGTGGCCATTCAATGAACTGCAGTTTTTGGCACTTCGGCACTGGCTTCGTTTTTCAGCACTGGAGCATGCATACAAATGCCCTCTGAAACAGATTGTCATTTCTATCTCGTTCCTTCATCCTTAGCAGATATTACGTGTGGGATGGGTTCAAGGTTTCTGTTTTGATCTGTTCTGTTATTGTCACGAGCCACAGTTAAAAAATCCTTTCGAAAATGGTTTCGTCAACAAATTTCTGGAGCGAAGCGAGGGAGAGCAAGAGAGAGAGAGAAAAAAACATTTGAAAGCTTAATTTGGCTGGGAAACATGGATATTAACTAGAGGAAAACTAAACAAAAGACAAGGAAGTGAAGAGAGAGATAGTCCGGGGAAACCAGATATTAAAAGAGAGCCTGAGAAAGATAAAGAAAGAGAGGGAGCAAAAGAGAGATGTGTCAGTGTGTGTGCGCTAAGGTCTGTCAAGTTGGTTAGGTGACAGTGGTGTGTGTCTGTGTGTGTGTGTGTGATGGTGATGGTAAATATGCGTGCGTACATGTTCACTGTGTGGAAAAGCAATCACACAAACAAATTAATTAGTCTCCCCCAGCAAAGGGGTTTGATAAATTGGGCTGCTCATCACCTCCACCACCTCCCTCCCTCCTTCCCTCATCTCTTTCCCCCTCTCACCGTTTATCCCTTTCTCACATGTCCTGGTCTCTTCTATGCAATAAACATCTCATTACATTGTACCACTTTTAATTGTATTTGTTCATTGTCTGTCGTGTTCATGTTTCCCTGTTTTGCGTCGTCTGTCTCGCCGCATGCTGTGTTTACATCATTGCATCCACACACGTACACGCACACACATTGTCCTGTTAAGCCTACAGGGAGCCCCATAGTACTCCCAGAACATACAGGCTCACTCTCACTCAGCCCGAGTGGCTTATTTAGGCCTCCATGACAAACTGCTATGCTCCACCTGCATTTAGATTAAGTAATATGTTTTAATTATTCATATTCCCCGTTTTTATTAGACCACTTAACTGCAATATTATTCCCAGAGTTTGTCAGTGGGCACACCCATTGCCAAGAAGCAGAGAGAGCAACTTGAACAACAGGAATGTGCAACGGACACACAAAATGTATTCATGAGTTGTTTTTTTCCTGTGCAGGCGCTGGGGGCTGGAATGAAGACTTTGTTTCTATTCAATTATCACACTCTGTCACATGGATGCGAACACACACACACACACACACACACACACACACACACACACCTACACACATGCGCACACACACACACACACATGCGCACACACACATGCGCGCACACACACATTCACACACGGAGGCGTTAAGCAGTGTGCACTCATTAAACACTCTCATTATACACAGGAGGAGATCCCTGCAGGTGCAGTTTACCAGAGTTTAGTTCATTTCCTGCTCCTCCTCCTCCTCTTCCTCTCTCACATCTCTTTCTCTCTCCTACTCTCTCTTCATTATTTACCTCACTAACCAAAAACTTAACCCAGTTGGCGGGTGGTTATTGTTGTGTGTCCGGTGTGAGGAGAGGGGCTTTCTGACCGCTCTACTTATGTAAAGGGACGTCTCCCACATTAAAGGCGACTTCTAAATTTTCCTGAGATCAATGACTTTGCACCAGCAGAGTCTGGTGAACGTGCTGCAGGTATATTAACATTTTATGAACCACGTTGGACATAATAAAAATGTAGCAAATACCTGAACACAGCAACATCAGATCTTTATCGCTACTTATTTATTCAGTTTTGCAGATCTCAATGCTGCTGCCATCTAATTTAAAGGCCTTTCCCCTGGTAGAAACTTGATTATTCACTATAATTCATATGCTAAAGTGAGAGAGTCTCTGAATGGCTGTTGAGCGGTATTATTTTAGGCGGCTGAATGTTTCTTTGTGGCAAACCTCTCATTTTCTCTGCATGCTCGTAGGCTTTCATACTTCTCTGATTGACATGCACACAAAAAAGCCCTTTATACCTGACCCATTACAACTTCAGATGAGCCTGTTCAGAAAGCGTTGGGCCGCTCTCTGTGTGCAAACGTGTGTGTGTGCGCGTACATTTGAGGATGTGATAATAAGGACAGAGAGCACTCTCAGCTGGTGGTGCTGTTCAAATAGTTTCCCTGGACTGTGGCTACCTGAGCACAGATAGTTCTATTGTCTGTGCCCTGGCAAAACCTGCAACCCCCCAAATTTGCCTTTTTATGTTTTATAATCTTAGTGACAGCTTTGTCCCTTCTGAGGAAACCAGATTTTATGACCTTTAGAATAAGGAAATTAAAATTGTTGAATGTCATTAAGGTATAAGTATACTTGAGTACAACAGTAGTGTTCAACCACAATGAATAAACGAAGCATTATGAGTGACAGACGGTCTTTGATGAAATCAGTTGGAGTTTTTAGAAAACGAATGAGAGCCTGAAACATCTTTGTACTCCTACGGCGAAAAAAAAACCTGTCAAATTCCAGAATTTAGAGAAGAGTCCATGACAGATGTTTTAATTAATTTACTGTAATTCATTCATCACTGTCCTGCCTTTTTTCCTTCACAAAGTGAAGAAATAATCCATTTGTCTCTGGTGTGCAGCACTGCAGTCCTTCTGACCTACTTTCCTTTTCTTTTTCCGCTCCCTGCTGCCATCTTTTTTCTTCGTCAATGATGGAATAAGTTTGGCATTGTTTTTGCCTGGTGGCCACTCTTTCACCAGGTCGATAAAACTGAACCGAACTTCCTGGGTGTGTTTCTTTCTTTGTGTGAGTGGGTTTGTCTGTATTTACCTCAGCTCTAGCCATAAATGCATCTCCCCTCGAAATAACTTGCCTGCTTTATAGGTGAGTTATTTTGTATGTGTGTGTAAAACAGTGGTTTAAAGTAATTGTAAGAACAGACATTTCGAGCCTTGAACTTCATATTTTATACATATGTTTTACTAGTACATTTTAAAATCTAGGCTACATTTTTCTGTCAAAGATGCATATTGAATTTCTAATGGAGACACACTATTTCCACTAATCTCTGCAGGAAATATTGTCAGTCTCTTGCAACCATGAGAGTTACACATAACAGCTATGCAGTCTATTGACACCCTTAAGTATAACAAGAAGTTAAACAGTTACCTTGGGATAGGAAAGTAAGAAATAGCCTAATAAAAAAAAGAGTTTTTTGTGATAAATGATGCACCCTCGCCCCTGTCAGTGTGCCAAATTCTCTCTCTCCCCTCACTTGTTGTCACCTATAATTCATTCCTCACCTCACCTGTCTTCCTCATCTTTGTATCATCTAATTCAGCAAAACTGGATCGAAACTTCTCTGCTGGAAGGCTCAGGATGTCAGATGGCATAAAACCCCTGTTCCACAAAAGCTAAACCCCACTCAACCCTGTAGGTTCAAAGCAACAGACGCCCTTCACATGACGCAATCATTTTGCATTGATAGTTCCAATTCTCACTTGCATTCAGCTGTTTTTGTTCAGTGAGAGATAACATTCAAGCAGTGGGTGATTGTGTGTGCGTGTGTGTGCGTATGTGTGTTTGCAGAGAGATGGGAGTTGAAGAGGTAGCATCCCACTAGGGTTTGGATTCTTAAATATTCATCACTGTCTTTTGTTAAATGTGATGCAATAGTGATGCGGGGTGTCAGTGTGTGTGTACGTGTGTGTGTATATGTGTGTCAGACAATGAATGAGTGAGTAGCTGGGAATCAGTGCTGATCGCAGTCTATGTTTAAGGCTGTTTTTCAACCCGGAGGAAAATTATAGGTTCTCTATTGATGAGTGAAGGAAACCCCTCCCCTCTCTCAACCTTGCCATCTCTCATTGTGTGTGTGTGTGCGTGAATAAGAACACGTATGCCTGTATACATGCACATAGATGTGTTTGCACATGTCCATGTATGTTTGAGTGGCAGGGCTGCTATCTGTGCCATCACACGTGGATGTGTGTGTTAATAGAGAATGCCCCACGCTGCCACTGCCTTTGTTTGCCAAGGACATACATATGCATGAAGCCTGTGTGCATGCATGTGTGTATGTGTGTGCGTGGGTGGGTGGGGTAGGGGGGGCTACTAATTACTAGATTTCTATCATGAATATGTATGGCTGCATCCTTTATTATGGGATTGGCTTAAACACATCACACAGACGGACGAGTGGCAGAGGGAGGAAAAGCAGGGGTGAGGGCTTGAGAGGGGAGACGCCTCTTCAGAAAAAAAAAAGACGGGGAGGGGAAGAGAGGTTTTCCACTGCCACTGATTTAAAACTTCAACCTCCACTGTGCTTGTTTATATTTAGCAAAAATAATATTCCTGTTTTCCAACTGTCTCAGATATATATCCAATGTGTGTGCTTGTTAGGGTTAAATTTTATCATCAACCAAATGACAAGAAGAAGTAGAACTGTGGTGGACATTTAAATTTTACTAGTGATTTATTCTACACCCCCACATTATTAGCCTCAACCAACCTCTGATATTATTAGGTAAAAGAATATGAGCTTCTTTGGTAGTGTCCATTCATGTATTGTTTCTGCTAACTAACAAGTATTTCATTTCTGTAACATTTTTGTTACCGCTGGGGTTATTAAAAACATACAGTAAGTTATTTCCTGTGTGGATTACTTACACATTGGGGTTAAATTTGTATTATATCAACTGACAATAAGAATACCAAGTAAACAAATGTTTTAGATAATACAGAAAGTGATGGAAGAAATACTGAGACCATTTACTTAATAATGCCACAATGTAAATACTCCATTACAAGGATAAATGCTGCATTGTAATATATTTTTTTGCATTATAATACTAGATTATTATTACTGATGCATTAACATGTAAGCTTGCCCTGCGATGGACTGGCGACCTGTCCAGGGTGTACCCCACCTTTCGCCCAGTGTCAGCTGGGATTATCTCCAGCCCCCCGCGACCCTGTACGCAGGATAAGTGGTTGACGATGGATAGATGGATGGATGGACGGATGGATGGAGGGATGGATGGATAACATGTAAGTAGGATGTTGTAGATAGTCAATATTGAGCCAAATTTAAGTTCTATATACTTGTATACTTTTGTACTTTTGGGCATCTTAAGAAGACATATGACCCAGTCCTCCATACTCCAACAGCCCCAAGTTCACTGTCTTCAAACTGGTTGTACTTAGGTCCGAAAGATTAATCGTTTTCAAATCGAAATTGCGATATGAAAGAACAGGATTAGCTAACTGTGAAGATGGCGATGTATGTTAATTATATGGAGCATCTAACCCAACAGTCATGCCGTTGTCATCCTTGTGTGACAGATCTGCGCGTTTGCCTACCTCATTTTGCTTTTTCAGAACATTTGCTTTTAGATGTTTAACTACAGAAGGTGTATGAAACCCATGATCAATATAATCATAGATTCTATAATTTTTGACTTATGGAATTATAGAGAAAATGAATTATTCCCCTTTTTGCTGGGGACCCTCTGTAACCCCTCAAGGACCCCTGGGATTCATTTGAGAAGCAATGCTCTAACCTATAATAGTGGATCATATTGTTTAGCTGATTGAATGTTTTAAATGTAAAATCTTGATCTGAAAAATAATTAGTAACTGACAATACTGCACTCTTAAAAGTAGTTATGTAGAAGTATAATGAAGCATTACTAAATACGTTGTTTCAAAATTGTACTTAAGCACAGTGCTTGAGTAAATGTACTGGTCCACCACTGCTCATAGATTATGATAGATAATACAGTCATCTTTTTGGTGCTAACACAGCCTCACATACACTTTTCTGTAACACTTACTGAAGATAAAACTGAAGAAGCTTTCCCCATCCATGTGGAGAGCATTTAAGCACAGTGCC